>NIVC01002610.1:87500-112166 GCA_002269645.1 Macrostomum lignano | reverse complement strand
TCACACACACACACACCACACAAACGTGCACGAGGCACTTATTGGCCAAGTGTGCAAAAACTTGCACATATTGGACTGCTCCGACACACGAAAAATCACACACACACACGTCCCCACACAGGCAATTTTCAACCCACCAAATAGATTTTTATTGACAACATGCTTTTGGCTTACTGAAAACAGTTGGAAAGCATTTTTCGAGGTGCATTGAACTCACAACAGATTGTACATGTATACTTGTCTAAAACAGAATTAAAAAACCCTGGTGTCTTGCTGAATTCCACTAAGGCAATAATATCAGCGCGTCAAATTTCACCAGATAATTTCAGCGATCATAGATTATAGAAGACAGGATGGTAAATGGCAAGGGACTTTAAGGTTATCGAAGACAAACGACATTGACACATATCAAAAAAATTTTACGATCTGAATAAACAAAATTTGCTACATTTAGTGCCACTGGGAAAAAACAATTCTGTAGCGAAACTCCACTGTTCATAAAAATGTACTTTATTGATTATGACACAATCACTAGAATTACTCAAAAGGTACATGTCAGCTATTCGGACCCACAGAATGCTACGTAAAAGGATGCGGAAATGAACCACACTATAGCAGAAGCCAGCACACACTATAGTATGGGCTGTCCCAACAATTTCCCATAGCCAGTGTGGATAGGGCTGTCCAACAATTCCACCATAGCCAGTGTGGATAGGGCTGTCCAACAATTCACCATAGCCAGTGTGGAAAGGGCTGTCCCAACAATTCCACCATAGCCAGTGTGGATAGGGCTGTCCCAACAATTCAACCATAGCCAGTGTGGATAGGGCTGTCCAACAATTCCACCATAGCCAGTGTGGATAGGGCTGTCCCAACAATTCCAGCATAGCTTGAAAAAGAATATACACAAATACTATAAAAAGCAAATGCTAGAGCTCTACCGCGGTCATTGCACCGGATTTTATTAGAAACAGACTGCAAAAAATGCGTCCTCTAAATAATATTCCAGTGAAGCACACAGCAGTTAATCGGCTTCTCGATTCAGAAAATTAAAAAATAACCAGCTCCGCCAAAAAACTCATGAATTAACTGACTGCTGCACAGATAGCGGCTGCTGCTGCTGCTGCTGCTGCTGCTGCTGCGGCTTGTGAGCAGCAAGTGAACCAAATGACGGATGCAGCGGCGAGATCAGAATGCTCGCTGCTGATCGTTAAAGCGCATTCTTGTCTCTTAGGCATGTCGCTGGCGTTGCTGACTTCAGAATCTGCGAGGAAAAGAAATCAATTAAGATAGGCTTGCTTTAGTAATCATTAATAGGCTATAAAGGAACCCTTTAATAGAACGTGTTCAACTAATGCTGGGTCTGTTTTGAAAAGTCAGAACTCAGAAGTAGTCGCGATTAGAATCAGTATTGTCCCAATAAGTGCGACCCAACAAATGCTGTTCAAAAAATAGGCCTGGCTGCAATGTCCCAATAAATGCCCAACAAATTACTAGCCTTGAGCTAGGCTGGGCTGTGTTTACTATTCAATGCGTTTGTAGCTTGTGTCCCAACAATGCCACTGAGATTGTTGCATTGCTTTTGAATTGTGCTCTACCAAGTAACACAAGTACTCTGGTGTACAATACTTCTACAGCAGATAATACTCACCCAAAACAGATCGTCTCTTTCTCTTTAATCCTGTGCCGGACGGGTTTTCTTCAGATCCACCAGAAAATTCACAAATAGACTGACTGCCTGCACGGATAGCGGCTGCTGCTGCTGCTGCTGTGAGCAGCAAGTGAACCAAATGACGGATGCAGCGGCGAGATCAGAATGCTCGCTGCTGATCGTTAAAGCGCATTCTTGTCTCTTAGGCATGTCGCTGGCGTGGCTGACTTCAGAATCTGCGAGGAAAAGAAATCAATTAAGATAGGCTTGCTTTAGTAATCATTAATAGGCTATAAAGGAACCCTTTAATAGAACGTGTTCAACTAATGCTGGGTCTGTTTTGAAAAGTCAGAACTCAGAAGTAGTCGCGATTAGAATCAGTATTGTCCCAATAAGTGCGACCCAACAAATGCTGTTCAAAAAATAGGCCTGGCTGCAATGTCCCAATAAATGCCCAACAAATTACTAGCCTTGAGCTAGGCTGGGCTGTGTTTACTATTCAATGCGTTTGTAGCTTGTGTCCCAACAATGCCACTGAGATTGTTGCATTGCTTTTGAATTGTGCTCTACCAAGTAACACAAGTACTCTGGTGTACAATACTTCTACAGCAGATAATACTCACCCAAAACAGATCGTCTCTTTCTCTTTAATCCTGTGCCGGACGGGTTTTCTTCAGATCCACCAGAAAATTCACAAAGAGACTGACTGCCTGCACGGATAGCGGCTGCTGCTGCTGCGGCTTGTGAGCAGCAAGTGAACCAAATGACGGATGCAGCGGCGAGATCAGAATGCTCGCTGCTGATCGTTAAAGCGCATTCTTGTCTCTTAGGCATGTCGCTGGCGTGGCTGACTTCAGAATCTGCGAGGAAAAGAAATCAATTAAGATAGGCTTGCCTTTAGTAATCATTAATAGGCTATAAAGGAACCCTTTAATAGAACGTGTTCAACTAATGCTGGGTCTGTTTTGAAAAGTCAGAACTCAGAAGTAGTCGCGATTAGAATCAGTATTGTCCCAATAAGTGCGACCCAACAAATGCTGTTCAAAAAATAGGCCTGGCTGCAATGTCCCAATAAATGCCCAACAAATTACTAGCCTTGAGCTAGGCTGGGCTGTGTTTACTATTCAATGCGTTTGTAGCTTGTGTCCCAACAATGCCACTGAGATTGTTGCATTGCTTTTGAATTGTGCTCTACCAAGTAACACAAGTACTCTGGTGTACAATACTTCTACAGCAGATAATACTCACCCAAAACAGATCGTCTCTTTCTCTTTAATCCTGTGCCGGACGGGTTTTCTTCAGATCCACCAGAAAATTCACAAATAGACTGACTGCCTGCACGGATAGCGGCTGCTGCTGCTGCGGCTTGTGAGCAGCAAGTGAACCAAATGACGGATGCAGCGGCGAGATCAGAATGCTCGCTGCTGATCGTTAAAGCGCATTCTTGTCTCTTAGGCATGTCGCTGGCGTGGCTGACTTCAGAATCTGCGAGGAAAAGAAATCAATTAAGATAGGCTTGCTTTAGTAATCATTAATAGGCTATAAAGGAACCCTTTAATAGAACGTGTTCAACTAATGCTGGGTCTGTTTTGAAAAGTCAGAACTCAGAAGTAGTCGCGATTAGAATCAGTATTGTCCCAATAAGTGCGACCCAACAAATGCTGTTCAAAAAATAGGCCTGGCTGCAATGTCCCAATAAATGCCCAACAAATTACTAGCCTTGAGCTAGGCTGGGCTGTGTTTACTATTCAATGCGTTTGTAGCTTGTGTCCCAACAATGCCACTGAGATTGTTGCATTGCTTTTCAATTGTGCTCTACCAAGTAACACAAGTACTCTGGTGTACAATACTTCTACAGCAGATAATACTCACCCAAAACAGATCGTCTCTTTCTCTTTAATCCTGTGCCGGACGGGTTTTCTTCAGATCCACCAGAAAATTCACAAAGACTGACTGCCTGCACGGATAGCGGCTGCTGCTGCTGCGGCTTGTGAGCAGCAAGTGAACCAAATGACGGATGCAGCGGCGAGATCAGAATGCTCGCTGCTGATCGTTAAAGCGCATTCTTGTCTCTTAGGCATGTCGCTGGCGTGGCTGACTTCAGAATCTGCGAGGAAAAGAAATCAATTAAGATAGGCTTGCTTTAGTAATCATTAATAGGCTATAAAGGAACCCTTTAATAGAACGTGTTCAACTAATGCTGGGTCTGTTTTGAAAAGTCAGAACTCAGAAGTAGTCGCGATTAGAATCAGTATTGTCCCAATAAGTGCGACCCAACAAATGCTGTTCAAAAAATAGGCCTGGCTGCAATGTCCCAATAAATGCCCAACAAATTACTAGCCTTGAGCTAGGCTGGGCTGTGTTTACTATTCAATGCGTTTGTAGCTTGTGTCCCAACAATGCCACTGAGATTGTTGCATTGCTTTTGAATTGTGCTCTACCAAGTAACACAAGTACTCTGGTGTACAATACTTCTACAGCAGATAATACTCACCCAAAACAGATCGTCTCTTTCTCTTTAATCCTGTGCCGGACGGGTTTTCTTCAGATCCACCAGAAAATTCACAAAGAGACTGACTGCCTGCACGGATAGCGGCTGCTGCTGCTGCGGCTTGTGAGCAGCAAGTGAACCAAATGACGGATGCAGCGGCGAGATCAGAATGCTCGCTGCTGATCGTTAAAGCGCATTCTTGTCTCTTAGGCATGTCGCTGGCGTGGCTGACTTCAGAATCTGCGAGGAAAAGAAATCAATTAAGATAGGCTTGCTTTAGTAATCATTAATAGGCTATAAAGGAACCCTTTAATAGAACGTGTTCAACTAATGCTGGGTCTGTTTTGAAAAGTCAGAACTCAGAAGTAGTCGCGATTAGAATCAGTATTGTCCCAATAAGTGCGACCCAACAAATGCTGTTCAAAAAATAGGCCTGGCTGCAATGTCCCAATAAATGCCCAACAAATTACTAGCCTTGAGCTAGGCTGGGCTGTGTTTACTATTCAATGCGTTTGTAGCTTGTGTCCCAACAATGCCACTGAGATTGTTGCATTGCTTTTGAATTGTGCTCTACCAAGTAACACAAGTACTCTGGTGTACAATACTTCTACAGCAGATAATACTCACCCAAAACAGATCGTCTCTTTCTCTTTAATCCTGTGCCGGACGGGTTTTCTTCAGATCCACCAGAAAATTCACAAAGAGACTGACTGCCTGCACGGATAGCGGCTGCTGCTGCTGCGGCTTGTGAGCAGCAAGTGAACCAAATGACGGATGCAGCGGCGAGATCAGAATGCTCGCTGCTGATCGTTAAAGCGCATTCTTGTCTCTTAGGCATGTCGCTGGCGTGGCTGACTTCAGAATCTGCGAGGAAAAGAAATCAATTAAGATAGGCTTGCTTTAGTAATCATTAATAGGCTATAAAGGAACCCTTTAATAGAACGTGTTCAACTAATGCTGGGTCTGTTTTGAAAAGTCAGAACTCAGAAGTAGTCGCGATTAGAATCAGTATTGTCCCAATAAGTGCGACCCAACAAATGCTGTTCAAAAAATAGGCCTGGCTGCAATGTCCCAATAAATGCCCAACAAATTACTAGCCTTGAGCTAGGCTGGGCTGTGTTTACTATTCAATGCGTTTGTAGCTTGTGTCCCAACAATGCCACTGAGATTGTTGCATTGCTTTTGAATTGTGCTCTACCAAGTAACACAAGTACTCTGGTGTACAATACTTCTACAGCAGATAATACTCACCCAAAACAGATCGTCTCTTTCTCTTTAATCCTGTGCCGGACGGGTTTTCTTCAGATCCACCAGAAAATTCACAAATAGACTGACTGCCTGCACGGATAGCGGCTGCTGCTGCTGCGGCTTGTGAGCAGCAAGTGAACCAAATGACGGATGCAGCGGCGAGATCAGAATGCTCGCTGCTGATCGTTAAAGCGCATTCTTGTCTCTTAGGCATGTCGCTGGCGTGGCTGACTTCAGAATCTGCGAGGAAAAGAAATCAATTAAGATAGGCTTGCCTTTAGTAATCATTAATAGGCTATAAAGGAACCCTTTAATAGAACGTGTTCAACTAATGCTGGGTCTGTTTTGAAAAGTCAGAACTCAGAAGTAGTCGCGATTAGAATCAGTATTGTCCCAATAAGTGCGACCCAACAAATGCTGTTCAAAAAATAGGCCTGGCTGCAATGTCCCAATAAATGCCCAACAAATTACTAGCCTTGAGCTAGGCTGGGCTGTGTTTACTATTCAATGCGTTTGTAGCTTGTGTCCCAACAATGCCACTGAGATTGTTGCATTGCTTTTGAATTGTGCTCTACCAAGTAACACAAGTACTCTGGTGTACAATACTTCTACAGCAGATAATACTCACCCAAAACAGATCGTCTCTTTCTCTTTAATCCTGTGCCGGACGGGTTTTCTTCAGATCCACCAGAAAATTCACAAATAGACTGACTGCCTGCACGGATAGCGGCTGCTGCTGCTGCGGCTTGTGAGCAGCAAGTGAACCAAATGACGGATGCAGCGGCGAGATCAGAATGCTCGCTGCTGATCGTTAAAGCGCATTCTTGTCTCTTAGGCATGTCGCTGGCGTGGCTGACTTCAGAATCTGCGAGGAAAAGAAATCAATTAAGATAGGCTTGCCTTTAGTAATCATTAATAGGCTATAAAGGAACCCTTTAATAGAACGTGTTCAACTAATGCTGGGTCTGTTTTGAAAAGTCAGAACTCAGAAGTAGTCGCGATTAGAATCAGTATTGTCCCAATAAGTGCGACCCAACAAATGCTGTTCAAAAAATAGGCCTGGCTGCAATGTCCCAATAAATGCCCAACAAATTACTAGCCTTGAGCTAGGCTGGGCTGTGTTTACTATTCAATGCGTTTGTAGCTTGTGTCCCAACAATGCCACTGAGATTGTTGCATTGCTTTTCAATTGTGCTCTACCAAGTAACACAAGTACTCTGGTGTACAATACTTCTACAGCAGATAATACTCACCCAAAACAGATCGTCTCTTTCTCTTTAATCCTGTGCCGGACGGGTTTTCTTCAGATCCACCAGAAAATTCACAAAGAGACTGACTGCCTGCACGGATAGCGGCTGCTGCTGCTGCGGCTTGTGAGCAGCAAGTGAACCAAATGACGGATGCAGCGGCGAGATCAGAATGCTCGCTGCTGATCGTTAAAGCGCATTCTTGTCTCTTAGGCATGTCGCTGGCGTGGCTGACTTCAGAATCTGCGAGGAAAAGAAATCAATTAAGATAGGCTTGCCTTTAGTAATCATTAATAGGCTATAAAGGAACCCTTTAATAGAACGTGTTCAACTAATGCTGGGTCTGTTTTGAAAAGTCAGAACTCAGAAGTAGTCGCGATTAGAATCAGTATTGTCCCAATAAGTGCGACCCAACAAATGCTGTTCAAAAAATAGGCCTGGCTGCAATGTCCCAATAAATGCCCAACAAATTACTAGCCTTGAGCTAGGCTGGGCTGTGTTTACTATTCAATGCGTTTGTAGCTTGTGTCCCAACAATGCCACTGAGATTGTTGCATTGCTTTTGAATTGTGCTCTACCAAGTAACACAAGTACTCTGGTGTACAATACTTCTACAGCAGATAATACTCACCCAAAACAGATCGTCTCTTTCTCTTTAATCCTGTGCCGGACGGGTTTTCTTCAGATCCACCAGAAAATTCACAAAGAGACTGACTGCCTGCACGGATAGCGGCTGCTGCTGCTGCGGCTTGTGAGCAGCAAGTGAACCAAATGACGATGCAGCGGCGAGATCAGAATGCTCGCTGCTGATCGTTAAAGCGCATTCTTGTCTCTTAGGCATGTCGCTGGCGTGGCTGACTTCAGAATCTGCGAGGAAAAGAAATCAATTAAGATAGGCTTGCCTTTAGTAATCATTAATAGGCTATAAAGGAACCCTTTAATAGAACGTGTTCAACTAATGCTGGGTCTGTTTTGAAAAGTCAGAACTCAGAAGTAGTCGCGATTAGAATCAGTATTGTCCCAATAAGTGCGACCCAACAAATGCTGTTCAAAAAATAGGCCTGGCTGCAATGTCCCAATAAATGCCCAACAAATTACTAGCCTTGAGCTAGGCTGGGCTGTGTTTACTATTCAATGCGTTTGTAGCTTGTGTCCCAACAATGCCACTGAGATTGTTGCATTGCTTTTGAATTGTGCTCTACCAAGTAACACAAGTACTCTGGTGTACAATACTTCTACAGCAGATAATACTCACCCAAAACAGATCGTCTCTTTCTCTTTAATCCTGTGCCGGACGGGTTTTCTTCAGATCCACCAGAAAATTCACAAATAGACTGACTGCCTGCACGGATAGCGGCTGCTGCTGCTGCGGCTTGTGAGCAGCAAGTGAACCAAATGACGGATGCAGCGGCGAGATCAGAATGCTCGCTGCTGATCGTTAAAGCGCATTCTTGTCTCTTAGGCATGTCGCTGGCGTGGCTGACTTCAGAATCTGCGAGGAAAAGAAATCAATTAAGATAGGCTTGCCTTTAGTAATCATTAATAGGCTATAAAGGAACCCTTTAATAGAACGTGTTCAACTAATGCTGGGTCTGTTTTGAAAAGTCAGAACTCAGAAGTAGTCGCGATTAGAATCAGTATTGTCCCAATAAGTGCGACCCAACAAATGCTGTTCAAAAAATAGGCCTGGCTGCAATGTCCCAATAAATGCCCAACAAATTACTAGCCTTGAGCTAGGCTGGGCTGTGTTTACTATTCAATGCGTTTGTAGCTTGTGTCCCAACAATGCCACTGAGATTGTTGCATTGCTTTTGAATTGTGCTCTACCAAGTAACACAAGTACTCTGGTGTACAATACTTCTACAGCAGATAATACTCACCCAAAACAGATCGTCTCTTTCTCTTTAATCCTGTGCCGGACGGGTTTTCTTCAGATCCACCAGAAAATTCACAAATAGACTGACTGCCTGCACGGATAGCGGCTGCTGCTGCTGCGGCTTGTGAGCAGCAAGTGAACCAAATGACGGATGCAGCGGCGAGATCAGAATGCTCGCTGCTGATCGTTAAAGCGCATTCTTGTCTCTTAGGCATGTCGCTGGCGTGGCTGACTTCAGAATCTGCGAGGAAAAGAAATCAATTAAGATAGGCTTGCCTTTAGTAATCATTAATAGGCTATAAAGGAACCCTTTAATAGAACGTGTTCAACTAATGCTGGGTCTGTTTTGAAAAGTCAGAACTCAGAAGTAGTCGCGATTAGAATCAGTATTGTCCCAATAAGTGCGACCCAACAAATGCTGTTCAAAAAATAGGCCTGGCTGCAATGTCCCAATAAATGCCCAACAAATTACTAGCCTTGAGCTAGGCTGGGCTGTGTTTACTATTCAATGCGTTTGTAGCTTGTGTCCCAACAATGCCACTGAGATTGATGCATTGCTTTTGAATTGTGCTCTACCAAGTAACACAAGTACTCTGGTGTACAATACTTCTACAGCAGATAATACTCACCCAAAACAGATCGTCTCTTTCTCTTTAATCCTGTGCCGGACGGGTTTTCTTCAGATCCACCAGAAAATTCACAAAGAGACTGACTGCCTGCACGGATAGCGGCTGCTGCTGCTGCGGCTTGTGAGCAGCAAGTGAACCAAATGACGGATGCAGCGTTGTAAATGCAGGATGCAGGATGATTGGCTGTTGTAAATTAATTGATAAATAAGGTGATCGTGCCGCCTCTCTTATATTTCACTGAGCTCAGAGTATTACTAGGCTGCTTATTATTTTTTTCAACGTACAAAAAATACGACATATACGAGTACGAGACAAGACTTACTTGACAATGAAGGCAAATCTGTTTGTTATAGAAGAAAACGGTAGCTTATCGATATCAACGTATCTGGAATTTTAGAAAAGTACATATGTAAATTCCAGTTAAGTTTTTATTTAATCATAAAATTTTAAAAAGAATTTTAAATTCTACTTACATATGTGTAATGGTTCCTAGCCAAGTCTTTTCATGCCAGGTCATGCATGGAAACTCTTGTGACGTGGCACATTTTGTCTGTGTAGTGCAGGTCTCGTAAATGAATTATATTCGCTTGAACATATGCAGTACCGCCAGTACGCCGTTTGTCAAAGGGAACTTCTACATGTACCTTTCCGTTAGAATTGGCTCTTCCTCTTGTAGGCCTCAACTTCAGTGTAAACTTTATCCCGACTCCCTTGCGCCCGCCTCTCCTCCCCGCTTCCCCCCGCCGCGATAGGAATGTACGCGTGGCCTGGGTAAGGGATTGCCTGGGTCTTGTACACGCTTGTCCTAACACTTCTGCACTGTACGTGGGTTTATCTTTACGATCCAAGATAAGCAGAATTGTTTTCCAGGAAGGCCTAGTAGTTAGTTTTGGGCCAAACTAGTCATCGATTTCGACTTTACAGTGACAGTGACACGCAAACATGTGCTAGCAGTCCATGCAGTCATCTTAAGTTTCTTGGTATCTCAGTACATTTCAGTATACCAGACGATAATTATCATAATTCTAGGAAAAATTTTTCTACATAGTATAGCTGCCCAAACCCAGGCCAATAAGGAAGTCATTTAAAGCCTTAGAGATTAAACGTTTCCCTCTAATACTCGTCCTCGGTTTTCTCGGGAAATGCAAAGTTTTTCTTTGCCCTTTATTTCTTTGCTCTAAAAGCGCTTCATAAGACTGTGAGAATTTCCACCGGAAAACTACCTCACTCAAAGTGTCACTTTACGTTAATGGCCTCCAGTCACTAACTTGAGTCAGTTAATACCCATTCACATATGACAAATAGATTAATGCAGCTGACTGAAAACGAGAATTTCAGTTAAAATGGCCGAGGGCACAGGCGGATGTAACCTTAATTTGCCATGTTTCGTGTATAAGTGAAATTGGAAGCTAATGAATTTAGATGCTAGCTGTTTCTATGCAAAAATCTAAATATACTAAATCTATAAGGTTTGTATGCTTGATTGTAATATTCTAAATCTTTATTAAATTATTTCATATTTTATAGTAAACACGATGCCAAATGTCAGGATCCTTTCAAGTGTCGATTGGCAGCCCTGTGGAGAACCTCTATCTGTTACTTGTAGTAGACTTTCTTGATATTGTAAGAAATATTGTAATAAAACGAGAATTCCGATTTGAGACCCAATTGTTCTGTTGGATCAGACCATCAGTTCGCATAATTTTTTAAACTTCTTAGGACACTGCAAATCATTAGATTCCCCGTGTTTGATTAAAAATATGAAAAAATGACATTGATTTTTGAAAGGAGAATCGAAAGACGGTTCCAATGAATATTTTTTCATTTCAATAGAATTCATTTTTGGAAGTGTCGGGACGCACTTATTGGGCCTGGCCCAACACATTTTTGGTCCTAATAGCACGGGTCAGTTTATACACGCTTGTCCCAAGAAATGCCTAATGCACAAACACACACACACACACACACTCGGCCTTCTCTCGCTTGCATTTAACTGTAGATTTAGATTAGGAGGACACATAATATTCAGGTTCCAATCTTCTTTAACTGTACTGTTTGCTCATCATCAGAATATTAAAAGGGCTAGCGCTTAATTATTTTACTTAGAACTTAGAACTCGTTCTAAGTCAACGTCAACATTAGTTTTTAACACTACTACTAATAATATACTGACTACCGAATATTTAGTGTTTAGTTTTAGTAAAAAGCTATCAAGAGAATAACCCCCAACACAGGCCCAAAGGGTTGAGCCAACCCCTACCCCCGACCCGCTTCAGACCCCCAGCCAGCCAATTAAAACAGCACCCCAGTCCCGACCCTGACCGCCTCCTCTCGGGTTGAACCCAGCCCCAATTTTCTGATAAAATTTTCACACTTCGGATCTCCTGCTGGTCCGGCGGCGTTCGGCTTGTATTTTGGTTTTGTTGCCCTTAGCCTTGTTTAGAATAGAAAAGCGAAGGAAGTGACGGCCTAATTATTATCTAAGCATTATCAAGGTTTTACTCAGTCTCAATATATAGGGTGTCGCCTTTCACCCACTTCTTCTTATCGATCTTATTAATTTAAGTAGAAATTGAGCTGAAAACAGAGGAAAGTACGAGCACAGACTTGGTCACCCAGCTTCTATTGTCCCAAATCCTTACTGCAAAGAAAAGCGTTATAAAATGTACACATCAATAGCGCCAAGTCTAAGCCTACCAAATCCGTCATTAATATCTAACAATTTGTCTCTAACGCAACAGCAGCAACTGCAGAAGACCAAGAAAGTATTCGTTGGCGGTATAAGCAACAGCACGACTGCGGACGAATTGAAGGAGCATTTCTGCAAGTTTGGCAAGGTGAGTTCCGCTTGTTTTACTTTTTCTACAAAACGTTTTATTGCTTAACATTGCTTTTTATTTCCAATTAACAACAATATCGTTGTACTAACGGTGATATCGAATTGCCTCTTTTTGTCTAAATCGATTAAACACGACGAAACGATTAAAATTAAATAAATCGCGAACTCCCCGCATTCAATTGAATTCAACCGTTAGCTAGCTAAATGACCCTCGCTTATCTACGTTCATTTCGCTGCTCTTTTCTGCATGCAGGCCCTTGAATAATTAAATTTGTTAAACTTATTGCAATTACCTTAGTCGGTCTGTGGGGCCACATAATAGCCAATTTAGCACGATCTTTATTTTATTAATTTTAATTTAGTCTCGGCGGGGGCTGGCCTTTAATTTGGCATCTCTCGCGTTGAAAAGTTTTCAAGTCTGAGACTTGTTTTACGCTCGTACATCACATGTTGGTTGCTCAGCCAGGATCGCTTTTACAAGTTCAAAAACTTTTACATAGTCGAATTCGTTTTAAAATCCGAGCTTGGGAAAGATTCTGTCTTTTAACGATGTAAAATTTCAAGCTTATTATTAAACGCCTTCATACAGTAATGGCAGTTTTAAGCTCGCATAGTGGCAGCCTAACATTGTACGGGCATAAAGTGTCAAAAAAAATTTCTGTTGTAGTCATTGTGCGGTAGCCTGCACTAGTCAAGAAAGAGTTGCAATAAATTCATTAATTCGCATTAGAAGACTGAGTTAGAAGGGTAGCCATAATGGCTTTGACATATCCATTAGCTAAGAGTTCAAGTTTACTGAGTTCGTTTAATTTAAGAAATTTTAAACTGTGCAGAAAGAAAAGAAAAGCAGACGAAAGTCGCGAGAAAAATAAGATGCTTAGAGTGTTGAGGCGTTCGCTTCTCGTTTACATTGACGTTAATTTATTCTGGCATAAGTTCGTTACATTTCTTTACTATTAATCTCTCACTCTCCTTTCACTCCTAACTTTCTAATACCTTTTATCTGTCACTCTTTCCCATTTTTTCTGTCACTTCCCGTTCCACCTGTCACTCTCCCCCATTCCATATGTCACTCTCCCCCATAACATGTCACTCCCCCATTCCATATGTCACTCTCCCCGTTCTATCTGTCACTCTCTCCCACCCCATTTCATGTCACTCTCCCCCATAACATATGTCACTCTCCCCCATAACATATGTCACTCTCCCCCGTTCTATCTGTCACTCTCCCCCATTCCATATGTCACTCCCCCATTCCATATGTCACTCTCCCCGTTCCATCTGTCACTCTCCCCCATTCCATATGTCACTCCCCCATTCCATATGTCACTCTCCCCATTCCATATGTCACTCTCCCCCATTCCATCTGTCACTCTCCCCCATTCCATATGTCACTCTCCCCCATTCCTTCCATATGTCACTCTCCCCCATTCCATACGTCACTCTTCCCGTTCTATCTGTCACTCTCCCCCATTCCATCTGTCACTCTCCCCCATTCCATATGTCACTCTCCCCCATTCCATATGTCACTCTCCCCCGTTCCATATGTCACTCTCCCCCATTCCATATGTCACTCTCCCCCATTCCATATGTCACTCTCCCCCATTCCATATGTCACTCTCCCCCATTCCATATGTCACTCTCCCCCGTTCCATATGTCACTCTCCCCCATTCCATATGTCACTCTCCCCCATTCCATATGTCACTCTCCCCCATTCCATATGTCACTCTCCCCCGTTCCATATGTCACTCTCCCCCATTCCATATGTCACTCTCCCCCATTCCATATGTCACTCTCCCCCATTCCATATGTCACTCTCCCCCATTCCATACGTCACTCTTCCCGTTCTATCTGTCACTCTCTCCCACCCCCATTCCATGTCACTCTCCCCCATAACATGTCACTCTCCCCCGTTCTATCTGTCACTCTCCCCCATTCCATATGTCACCCCCCATTCCATATGTCACTCTCCCCCATTCCATATGTCACCCCCCGTTCTATACGTCACTCTCCCTTGTTCCATCTGTCCGTCTTTTCACTCCGTAAAATTCACTCGATCCTCTATCACACCCGCCTGTTAGCTGAAGCAGAATCTTGCTAAATTTTATACTCTGCAACGTTTCCGAACTCCCTCCTATAGTCCTAGAGAAACTCCTTAAAGAGTCCTACACTCTTCTCTTCGTTAAGTTGCCCGCGTCACTCAAGTCAGTCAGTCGACGACTTTAACTTAACTAACTCTCTCTCTCTCTCTCTTTCTCTCTCTCTCTCTCTCTCTCTCTCTCTCTCTCTCTCTCTCTCTCTAATCCCAGTGCCTGCATCCATTTCCTGTCGTGGTCACGCGCAAGGTTGACATTAGCAACGCCAACTCCAGCATCCCATTATAAAGCTTTCTCACCCACTCTGCGTCCGCGTGTTGCCAATGTCTAACTTGAGACCTTGGCACGAGCTGAGCTCTGCGTATAATATCAGTTAATTCATTTCTAGAACCCAGTGCTATGTGTACAGTGTAAGCTTAATGATAGAACACATTTTCCTATGTAAGCGGATGTTCACGCACACAGAAAGACGCACCTGTTTTTCTAGAATTTTTTTTACCTGACAGGGAGCTAATTTATAAATTTGTGAACTTACTATAAGTTTGTGAATTGTCAATTAGTTTGTGAAGTTTCTGTTAGTTTGTGAAGTTTCCATTAGTTTGTGAAGTTTCTGTTAGTTTGTGAAGTTTCTATTAGTTTGTGAAGTTTCTGTTAGTTTGTGAAGTTTCTGTTAGTTTGTGAAGTTTCTGTTAGTTTGTGAAGTTTCTGTTAGTTTGTGAAGTTTCTGTTAGTTTGTGAAGTTTCTGTTAGTTTATGAAGTTTCTGTTAGTTTGTGAAGTTTCTGTTAGTCTGTGAAGTTTGTGTTAGTTTGTGAAGTTTCTGTTAGTTTGTGAAGTTTCTGTTAGTTTGTGAAGTTTATGTTAGTTTGTGAAGTTTCTGTTAGTTTGTGAAGTTTCTGTTAGTCTGTGAAGTTTGTGTTAGTTTGTGAAGTTTCTGTTAGTTTGTGAAGTTTCTGTTAGTTTGTGAAGTTTCTGTTAGTTTGTGAAGTTGCTATTAGTTTGTAAAGGTTCTATTAGTTTGCGAAGTTTCTGTTAGTTTGTGAAGTTGCTATTAGTTTGTGAAGTTTCTGTTAGTTTGTGAAGTTTCCATTAGTTTGTGAAGTTTCTGTTTTAAAGCTCTGAGACATGCAAAATGCTTTAGGGCAATTATGTCAATAGCGATATTGTTTAATTGTTTCGAATGACTTCTTATGTACTACTCAGATTGAGAAATCTATTTTGCATTTGAACTGCTAAAATGACGTAATCTGTTTTTTTTAATTTCTATGAATAATTTATTAGATAAACTATTTCTAAACCCGGTAATTCGTTTTCAGATTGAAAGCTGCGAACTGATGATGGACAAGACTACTAATAGACATAGAGGTAATTCTTCGTTTATAGATCTATCTAATATAATGTCTGTCTGTCTGTCTGTCTGTCTGTCTGTCTGTCTGTCTGTCTGTCTGTCTGTCTGTCTGTCTGTCTGTCTGTCTGTCTGTCTGTCTGTCTGTCTGTCTGTCTGTCTGTCTGTCTGTCTGTCTGTCTGTCTGTCTGTCTGTCTGTCTGTCTGTCTGTCTGTCTGTCTGTCTGTCTGTCTGTCTGTCTGTCTGTCTGTGTGTGTGTACATCCATATCTAATGACCCATCACCCTGCTAACAAGATCCACTCTTATAACAAGCTGCAGGCACAAGCCCAAAAAGTATATTACAGCAGCAGCAGCAACAGAAGCAGCATCTTGGTCTGTAGGAAAAGGAATGCCCCACAGTTAAGAGCATACATGCGCAACTTCTGAAATTACGCTGGCCGTGCGACTTAGTTTTCGATAAAAAATGCGACTTACCTATGAAAGAGCCAAGCAAAAACTTTAGGTAAACGGCAGGAGTAACTATGACCATATTTTTAAAGCTAAATGCCTCGCCAGCTAATTAGTGCTGCGTGCAGATTTCGCGTTTTTATAACAGCTAATCAGTATGTCATCTAGTGGCGGCATGAAGCAATTAGTAAATTGTCAGTACAGTGTAGTGAGCATACTACAAAAGTCATGATTCATGAATGTCCAGAAGTAAGTGAAGTGAATACAGTGTGACCTATAGCTCAAGAACGATTTGCTAGACGATTTGGCATGGAAGATGAGAGCCCTGATTCAGATGGCTCATCAGATGCAGAATACGAATCCAGTAGAGATACAAGCTGTGAAAACCCACAGATTTTTAAACCACTGAATTCTAATTCCCGGAACTATTTTTGCATAGATTCTAAATTTGAAGTCATGCTCAAACAAAAACTTGTTAACAGTTAGGAAAAAGGCAAAGATGGGAGTAATGCATGTTAAACTAAGATTTGAGGCCTTTGCAAATTCTCTCCATTCCTCAATCTTCTCATCCTCTTTTTCTTTTCTCTCTCATCCCTTATCCCTTCTCTCTTTCCTCTCCTCTCTCCTCTCTTTCCTCTCCTCTCCTATCTCTTCTGTCTCCTCTCTACATTCTTATCTCTCTTCTCGTCTCTCTCCATTCCACTCTACTCTCTCATCTTATCTTCCCTCTCGTCTCTCTCCACTCTACTCTCTCATCTTATCTCTCCTCTCTTCTCTACTCTCTCATCTCTCCTCTCTTCACTCTCCTCTCATCTCCTCTTTATCCTCTCTTCTCTCATCTACTCTCTCCTCTTTCCTCTTTTCTCTCTTCTGATCTCATCCATCATCTTTTCTTTCCTCTTTCCTCTAATCTCCTCTTCTCTCTCATCTCTTTTTCCTCCCTCAGCTTTCCTCTCCTCTTCTATCTTTTCTCCCATCGCAACCCCGTTGGAAAAGTTATGCACCTGCAGAGGCACAAAAGGTGAGCGAGGTGCACAAAAGAGGCACTTTGGTGGCCTATTTCGTGTGTGTTTTGGAAATGCACCTGAGTGCACCTTTTATGCCTAAATGTCACCAATATTTTTGAAAAGAGGCATGAAAGGTGTAAAATCGGTGAACTGGTCAGGCAGTAGGTGAATTCTCAATTTTGATTGGCTGCGGCGGTAGGGGCAGTAAAGGTGCTGAAGGGGCGCAGAAAGTGCACAAAAGGTGAATTAGAGGTGCATAAGGTGTACATGTTGCAGCGTAAATATGTATACAGGTGCATTTCCAAAACACGCTCGAAATAGACCCCAAAGTGCCTCTTCTGTGCACCTCGCTCACCTTTCATGCCTATGCACGAATTAACGCATTAATAATCAGTAACAAAAAATTAACTGAGAGTTACATACTCGTACATTGCACGCACAGATCGAACATAGAAAAGCTTTATTTACACCTATACTAATTGCTGCTATCCCCTTCCTGATCCTGACTAACCACAAAAGTAAGCATTTCCTGTACTGATAAGTTTTAATAACTTTCAAATACTCAGGAAAAGTTCCGAAAAGTGATGAAAAGCTTTGAATCTGTTTAAAGAATAATAAGAAAAAGTAGCAAAGAACTTTCGCAAGTTGGAACGCCCCTTGCATTGCCTCTACACCTAAAGTGCCCACTGTGCACCGTTTGTTCACCTTTTGTGCCTCCAATGCACACTGTGCACCTTTAATACACCAAACTCCCCTATGACACCTGTGCCCCTACCACCTATTTCGTGCCTTATATTCACCTTCTGACCCTGCAGAGGCACTCAAGTGAACACGCGGTGCACAAGTGGCACAAAATAGGCATAAAAGAGGCGAAAGTGAGGCAGACGGTGTAAAACTTTTCACCTTTCATGCCTACTTTAAAAACTCAAAATTCAACGGGAACGCTCGCCTCTCCTCTGTTTGCTTATCTCTAATCTTCTATTCCCTCTACTTTGAAGTAAGAAAATATGCACATATTTTTGCTGAAGATAAGAGGAGAGAAGAGGGCATTGAGGAGAAAGGGTAGAGAAAGGGGGAGAAGAGAGGAGAGTAAAAATGAGAGGAGAGAGAAGAGGGAAAAGGGGGAGAGAGAGAAGAGGGGAGGCAAGGTAGAGAAGAAGAGAGAGATGAGAGTTAAAGAGACACCAACCTTGCTAGTTAGGAAGTTTCAAAGAACCCGAGGGGCGAGGGCCAGATAGAGGGGCTTCGCGAGCCGGAGTTTGCCGACCCCTGCTCCAGAGTTTAAGAAATCAATGGGAAACTGTTGACGCGGGCTTCTGATTTCAAAGATCTTGTCTGTGGTTGAAGGCTTCTATTCTGTTTTTGCTCTCCTGCCACACTTGCACCTACTACCCCCTGATTGCCTCTGATTGTGACTTACTTCCCTCTTATTGCGACTTAGTTGCTTCTTTTTGCGACTTACCTAATCCTTTTTGCGACTTACCTAATCCTTTTTGCGACTTACCTAACCCTTTTGCGACTTACCTGATCCTTTTTGCGACTTACCTGATCCTTTTTTCGACTTACCTGATCCTTTTTGCGACTTACCTGATCCTTTTTGCGACTTAGTTTGCTTCTTTTGCGACTTACCTAATCCTTTTTGCGACTTACCTGATTATTTTTACAACTTAGCTTGCTTCTTTTGCGAATTGTTTTTCTTTTGCTTCACCATTTTCCCTGAACTGCTCTTTCTTTCGCTTTCCTCTTGCCTTTCTTGGTTCTTGTGTTTTTCTGTTTTTGGTTGACTCAATTTTGCGACTTACCCCTGGTCAGCCACGATTTACGGTGGCCGGATCGGCCAGGTCGGCCAGCAGTTGCGCATGTATGGTTAAGAGAAAACTAATGCGAAATACAGAAATTTTACACCCCCTAACTATCCCACATACTGGAGCGACTGTGTTTCAACGCTGTAGAGGGTGACAAAGACGGATGGATGGGCGGCATTGACAGGCACGACCGCAGTCAGCTCTCTCTCTCTCTCTCTCTCCCTCTTCCCTGCAATGCTATACAAGGGCTTAACAAATCCATGAAAAACTGTAAATTAGTCCCAGAGTCCCAGCATTTTAGGTAAACCGGTTTAAGACTTACCACACTGAGCCCAAGTACACCTCTATTTCTAAGGATGTTTCCTAGAATAGTGCAGGAAGATCGCAAGTCCTATTGGATTGTAAATGATTTGCAAACAGTTTAACTGTAGTTAGCAAAATTGCAACCAATTTTCTAAGAAGGAAAGAAATTCTTAAGACCGTTTAGAAAGATGTTTTTTACATCCTATGCATTGCGTTTACTGCACCAGTGGTTGTTTAGCGAAATAATAATCAAAATCTATACATACAGTAATCTAATGCAATTCTTATTGCGCATCTAAGTTGATGGAAACCATGAGACCAAAAGATAAAGTTTCTGCCGCTCTAACTTTTCCTGTGACTGTTGCTGTGTATGTTGCGCTGTATCGGATCTGTGTTTCTGCAAGCTCGCTTGCTACCGGCTTGCTTGCCAGCTGCCTCTGTGGATGAAGGCTATTTAGTATTTATGTATGTATATGTGATATCTATTTATCTATCTATCTATCTATCTATCTATCTATCTATCTATCTATCTATCTATCTATCTATCTATCTATCTATCTATCTATCTATCTATCTATCTATCTATCTATCTATCTATCTATCTATCTATCTATCTATCTATCTATCTATCTATCTATCTATCTATCTATCTATCTATCTATCTATCTATCTATCTATCTATCTATCTATCTATCTATCTATCTATCTATCTATCTATCTATCTATCTATCTATCTATCTATCTATCTATCTATCTATCTATCTATCTATCTATCTATCTATCTATCTATCTATCTATCTATCTATCTATCTATCTATCTATCTATCTATCTATCTATCTATCTATCTATATCTGTTTATAGTTCACTTCACTCGTCAAGCATAGTCCCCAAAAACACACACGCAGGCTTCGGATTTGTGACCTTCGAGATGGAAGAATCAGCCGATAAAGTGTGCGACATTCATTTTCACGAGCTAAACAGCAAGATGGTTGAATGCAAGAAGGCCCTGCCCAAGGAGGTCATGATGCCGTATACAAATCTAAAAGGACGAGGTGGAGCTCTTTTAAGACCACTGCGTGAGTTATTCTAGAACTGAGATTGAAATGTTCAAAAAATGTGAGAAAAACTGCGATTAGAAGATTTATGAGTAGTTAAAGATTTATTGACTTAGCGGTTTTGAAAAATCAAGACGATTAAGAAGAATATTTCAATGATTTGGGATAAAAGGGACTTTTATTTGCCGAATAAACTTCAGGAAAATGGGATACAATTATTGGGATAAAATTGATTTGGGATCAGAGATGTGGGATCCGAGAAGATATGGGATCAGAGAAGATGTGGGATCAGAGAAGATGTGGGATCAGAGATGTGGAATCAAATATGTGGGATCAGAGAAGATATGGGATCAGAGAAGATATGGGATCAGAGAAGATATGGGATCAGAGAAGATGTGGAATCAGAGAAGATATGGGATCAGAGAAGATATGGGATCAGAGAAGATATGGGATCAGAGAAGATATGGGATCAGAGAAGATATGGGATCAGAGAAGATATGGCATCAGAGAAGATATGGGATCAGAGAAGATATGGGATCAGAGAAGATGTGGAATCAGAGAAGATATGGGATCAGAGAAGATGTGGAATCAGAGATGTGGGATTATATATGTGGGATCAGAGAAGATATGGGATCAGAGAAGATGTGGGATCAGAGAAGATGTGGGATCAGAGAAGATATGGGATCAGAGAAGATATGGGATCAGAGAAGATATGGGATCAGAGAAGATATGGGATCAGAGAAGATATGGGATCAGAGAAGATATGGGATCAGAGAAGATGTGGAATCAGAGAAGATATGGGATCAGAGAAGATGTGGAATCAGAGAAGATATGGGATCAGAGAAGATATGATATCAGAGAAGATATGGGATCAGAGAAGATGTGGAATCAGAGAAGATATGGGATCAGAGAAGATATGGGATCAGAGAAGATATGGCATCAGAGAAGATATGGGATCAGAGAAGATATGATATCAGAGAAGATATGGGATCAGAGAAGATGTGAAATCAGAGAAGATATGGGATCAGAGAAGATATGATATCAGAGAAGATATGGGATCAGAGAAGATGTGGAATCAGAGAAGATATGGGATCAGAGAAGATATGGGATCAGAGAAGATATGGGATCTGAGAAGATATGGGATCAGAGAAGATGTGGGATCAGAGAAGATGTGGGATCAGAGATGTGGAATCAAATATGTGGGATCAGAGAAGATATGGGATCAGAGAAGATATGGCATCAGAGAAGATATGGGATCAGAGAAGATATGGGATCAGAGAAGATATGGGATCAGAGAAGATATGGGATCAGAGAAGATATGGGATCAGAGAAGATATGGGATCAGAGAAGATATGGGATTAGAGAAGATGTGGAATCAGAGAAGATATGGGATCAGAGAAGATGTGGAATCAGAGATGTGGGATTATATATGTGGGATCAGAGAAGATATGGGATCAGAGAAGATATGATATCAGAGAAGATATGGGATCAGAGAAGATGTGGAATCAGAGATGTGGGATTATATATGTGGGATCAGAGAAGATATGGGATCAGAGAAGATATGGGATCAGAGAAGATATGGGATCAGAGAAGATGTGAAATCAGAGAAGATATGGGATCAGAGAAGATATGATATCAGAGAAGATATGGGATCAGAGAAGATGTGGAATCAGAGAAGATATGGGATCAGAGAAGATATGGGATCAGAGAAGATATGGGATCAGAGAAGATATGGGATCAGAGAAGATATGGGATCAGAGAAGATATGGGATCAGAGAAGATATGGGATCAGAGAAGATGTGGGATCAGAGAAGATGTGGGATCAGAGATGTGGAATCAAATATGTGGGATCAGAGAAGATATGGGATCAGAGAAGATATGGCATCAGAGAAGATATGGGATCAGAGAAGATATGGGATCAGAGAAGATATGGGATCAGAGAAGATATGGGATCAGAGAAGATATGGGATCAGAGAAGATATGGCATCAGAGAAGATATGGGATTAGAGAAGATGTGGAATCAGAGAAGATATGGGATCAGAGAAGATGTGGAATCAGAGATGTGGGATTATATATGTGGGATCAGAGAAGATATGGGATCAGAGAAGATATGGGATCAGAGAAGATGTGGAATCAGAGAAGATGTGGCAAGCTTAGCATCCAACAATCACAATATCTACCCAACCCCCTGCAGTGTACCTCCCTGGCCAGCTACCAGTGTCCTACGCGCTTACTGCTGGTTCAGCCGCCGCAGGCCTGGCGAACCCCAACGCAGCCGCTGCCGCAGCCGCCGCAGCCGCCGCGGCCGCTTCAGCTCGTCAGCAAGCGGCAGCTGCCGCTGCAGCTGCAGCAGCCGCAGTGCCGCAGTCTCCAGCCGCTACAGGCTACTACAGTCTGCCCGGGTACTACCTGCCCGCAGGTGAGCCGCCGCTGTTGCGCTTTCAGTTTTTTTACTGATAATTGGTTGATGTTGCCCAAGCCTAAGACATTGAATATACTGACCAAGGTTTTCTACCGTGATTAATTTATTAATAATTTTTTTATGCGAAAGTATCTGTTAGTCACATGATAATTGCGCCATCCAATAGTGATACGCATGTGTTACTATTGGTCAAGAGAACGTCACGTTACAATTATCTTGTCCAATAGCAATACGCTTGCATTGCTATTGGTCTAGAGTCGGTCGCGTGACAATTGTCTTGTCCAATAGCAATACGCTTGCATTGCTATTGGTCTAGAGTCGGTCACGTGACAATTATCTTGTCCAATAGCGATACGTCTGCATTGCCATTGGGCGAGAGCTGATCACGTGACACTCACATGGTCTAATAGCAATACGCCTGTGTTTCGTTTGTTTGTTGTCACTGGTAATGTCCAGAGTAAAATTTGAGATAAAAAGAACTTCGTGAAATGCCTTAAAAAGTTTATGACTACAATATGCAATAATAAATTTATATAGCTAAAACTTATTTCTTCTTCTCTCCCCATTTTCTCCACAAAATATTTTACGAATTAAACAAAGTGCAATTTTTGTAAAAGAAAATTGCCCCCGTGAGTGAATCGTGGACGCTAAATTTGGTATTGTTGGTAAGAAAGATTTTTCGTTGGAAGTTGCAAGTAAAGCTTAGCTCTCTGCCTAGATCTGCTCTGGTTCTCTGAGCCCTCACTCTTTAGAATGATGAAGAATTTAGTTTAATTGAGTCCCTCGTAGACTTTTCCTGATCTCAATCAGACACTGATTCAGCAATTTAGCGTGCGGAATCGGAACACTCCCCACGTTTCACTGCAATTAGTTCTCGTGTATAAATGCAATCAAATAGATTTTACAGTAGCTTATGCTACTAATAGTAAATTATATAATAGTTGCGAAATTTGTTCGTTTTTTAGTAATCTAATATTTTTATATTTTACATATAATGTGGTAGATTTATTAAATATTTTCAATTATTACTCATCTGTGTAGAGTCTGTCTGTTTTTTGTATAGCAAGATGATTATTGTATGGGAGGTTCTTAAGGCCCCTGTATTTTATATTAATCGTAATAGGCGACTAATTAGAATTGATTTTTAGCATAGATTTCGCGGCTTGCAAATTGCAATTGTGAATTAGTTTAAATTGTGCACATTTAATCTGCCAATGCGTCGTAAAATTATACGCGCATTTTGCGGTGCGATCAGCATAGAGTAGACAGGCCTTAGTTACTGTTAGATTGGAAACATTTCGAATTGATTATTTTTGTAATCATACGCTCTTAGATGAGGTATTTCCTCTAATTGACAAATTGAAATTGTCAAATTGTGTTGACAGTTACTGTAATTTTCAATTTGCGGTTTTTTAATAAGTGTGGTACAAAATTTCAGTAGATTTTTTGGATCTCTTTGGAGCTAGATCTAATCTCAATGAATGTAGATATGATCTCAAAAGATTTGGATCTAATTTCAAGAGAGGTAGATCTAATCTTAGGAGATGTAGATCTAATCTCAAATCTCAAGGGATGTAGATCTGATCTCAAGGGATGTAAATCTGATCTCAAGGGATTAGATCTAAACTTAAGGGATTATAGATCTAGTCTCAAGGGATGTAGATCTACCCTCAAGAAATGTAGATCTAATCTCAATGGATGCAGTTCTAATTTCAAGAGATGTAGAGATCGTAAGAGATGTAGATACAATCTTAAGAGATGTAGATCTAATCTCAAAGGATCTCAGGGGATTTAGATTTAATCTCAAGAAATGTAGATTTAATCTCAAGGCACTTAGATCAAATATCAAGGGATGTAGATCTACTCTCAAGAGATGTAGGTCTAATCTCAATGGATGTAAATCTGATCTCAAGGGATTAGATCTAAACTCAAGGGATCTAGTCTAGTCTCGAGGGATGTAGATTTAATCTCAAGGAATGTACATCTAGTCTCAAGGATTGCAGATCTAATCTTAAGTAGATCTAAATCCATTCTCAATTAAATATGATCGATTTAGTCTCCATGGATCTAGATCTAGTATTTTTGGATTTACGATCCAATCTCAATAAAACCGCATCTCATCTAATCTACATCTAGCTAATCTTACATTTCTTTTGTCCGATTTTGCTATATGAAAATTTGGTAATCGATTGTAATACGTG
>NIVC01002610.1:80000-85000 GCA_002269645.1 Macrostomum lignano | reverse complement strand
CTCACTAGAAGCCTCTCTGGCAATCCCACAGGAAGCCTATCTAGAAATCTCACTAGAAGCGGAGAAGCCTCTCTGGAAATCTCACTAGAAGCCTCTCTGGAAATCCCACCAGAACCCTCTCTGGAAATCTCACTAGAAGTCTCTCTGGAAATCCCACTAGAACCCTCTCTGGAAATCCCACTAGAAGCCTCTCTGGAAATCCCACTAGAAGCCTCTCTGGAAATCTAATTAGAAGCCTCTCTGGAAATCTCACAGAAACTCTCCCAGAGAATCTACATGGAAATTTTGACGGAAATGGAACCACCACCAAACATCTAACTGCATCTATTTACCATGGTTTATTAAAGCCAAAGTTAACGACAAAGACAAAATAAAGTAGAACACGATCTCATTTCAATTTCCTGTCACCTAAGATTCGCTCAGACTCTTGCTGTTTATCAGTTTTCTAGTATAATTGAAATCCGATCTCTGCAAATCTTGATACCCAGTTTGCTTGTATTCTCGACACAATTTTGCCTTAGTTAATTAAGGAGGAAACGGAATTTCTTCTCTGCAGTAACTGTGTCTTTGTTTTGTGCAGATCTGCATTAAGCAAAATTTCGGTTTTCATTAATGAATGCGATAAAACATTTTTAGAGTCAGTGTTCGTTTTAGCCTTTAACAAAAATGGCTCATATCGGTAATGGTAGTATTATTTTATTGATTTTTGTCAAACCTCTGAGCTTCCCCCTTCATCTCCTCTTCCTTTATCTGTTCTCCCTTCGTCTCCCCACCCTTCATCTCCCCTGCCTTTATCTGTTCTCCTTTCATATCCCCTCCCTTCATCTCCCCTCCCTTCATCTCCCTTCCCTTCATACCCCCTCCCTTCATCTCCTCTTCCTTTATCTGTTCTCCCTTCGTCTCCCCACCCTTCATCTCCCCTGCCTTTATCTGTTCTCCTTTCATATCCCCTCCCTTCATCTCCCCTCCCTTCATCTCCCCTCCCTTCATACCCCCTCCCTTCATCTCCTCTTCCTTTATCTGTTCTCCCTTCGTCTCCCCACCCTTCATCTCCCCTGCCTTTATCTGTTCTCCTTCCATATCCCCTCCCTTCATCTCCCCTCCCTTCATCTCCCCTCCCTTCATCTCCCCTCCCTTCATACCCCCTCCCTTTATCTCCCCTCCCTTGATCTGTTCTCCCTTCGTCTCCCCACCCTTCATCTCCCGTCCCTTCATCTGTTCTCCCTTCGTCTCCCCACCCTTCATCTCCCGTCCCTTTATCTCCCCTCCCTTCATCTGTTCTCCCTTCATCTCCCCTCCCTTCATCTGTTCTCCCTTCATCTCCCCTCCCTCATTTTTGCCCTCTCTTCATCTCCGCTCTCCTTTCATCTGTTCTCCGTTCATATTCTCTCCCTCGTCTCCACTTAATTCATATCCACTCCTTTCATCTCCTTTCCATTTATCTGTTTTCCCTTCATTTCTTTCCCTCCTCTCTTCTTTCATCTCCCCTCCCTTCATTTCCCCTCCCTTCGTCTCCCTCCCTTCATTTCCCCTCCCTTCGTCTCCTCTCCCTTCATTTCCTCTCCCTTCGTCTCCCTCCCTTCATTTCCCCTCCCTTCGTCTCCTCTCCCTTCATCTCCTCTCCCTTGGTGCTAAAACTCGGCGAAATTTCCCAGACTCGCACAAATCCCAAGCCCCAACCCAGCCAATTCGAACTCTCGCATCCCCCGACAGCTCCGCCGATGATGTACGGCGCTCCCGGCGCCACGGGCCAGCTGGTGACCTCCTCCAGCCGGGCCCTCGTGCCGACCAGCAGTGCCGCCGCTCTGTCAGCCACCGGCGCCAACCCAGCCGACATCTACGGTCAGGACTTCGCCGCTCTGCTTCAGCAGGCTGCCGCGGCTGCAGCCGCTTCTGGAAGCATCCAGCAGCAGCAGCAGCAGCAGCAACAACAACAGCAGCAGCAACAGGCAGCTCTTGCAGCGGTGAGTGCTGGCTCAGCAGCAGCGGCCGGTGCCTGCACAGCCGGTGTCAAGCGACCCGGCTGCGACCTGACCAATGCAGCATCCGTGCTGCCAGCTAAGCTGTACGGCCAGGTGAGAGGCTACGAAATTCGGGAGGATGTGTCGCCGATGCAGATGATGAGATGGGATTCTGTAGGGATTCTGTAGGGGAGGCTGAGAGCTGAGACCATGAGATTTTATTGACAGAATGAACGTCTGGAGTGCCACGTGACCCCCTTCACAGCCATGAGGGCCAGCGCCCCAAAAACACAGCGAGTGTACATGCCTGAGTGTACATTTTTAGTGTTTAATAATAAGAAAAATTTATTATTGATTTGCAACCGACAGCTCAGCCGCAGCTATCGCGCGGCGCATCTGAAGGCTGCGTACGGCTGTTCAGTCCAAGGACTGGGGGTCGCCACACACAGCCTCAATTACTCTCTCTCTCTCTCTCTCTCTCTCTCTCTCTCTCTCTCTCTCTCTCTCTCTCTCTCTCTCTCTCTCTCTCTCTCTCTCTCTCTCTCTCTCTCTCTCTCTCTCTCTCTCTCTCTCTCTCTCTCTCTCTCTCTCTCTCTCTCTCTCACTTTATTTTCTCTCTCTCTCTCTCTCTCTCTCTCTCTCTCTCTCTCTCTCTCTCTCTCTCTCTCTCTTGCCTTTAGAGAAATTCGGGAAGTTAATTCACTTATAACTACAATAAAGTTGTTCTTTTGGATTTTTTGCCAATAATTTCTTTTTATCAGCAAACTTCATTGATTTACTGACAGAATTTGAGGGGAAGACTTTGCTGACAAGTTCTTTAAGAGAAACAGTATTACAGACAAATTACAGAAAAGATTACAGTCGAATCGGAGACGTATGATATGACAGAAAGTTTACAGACAGGGCTACGGATAAACTACAGACCTCTTTACAGACAGGGGTTGTACAATGGGTTAGAGTTGAACTACAGACAAGTTAACAGACATGATCACAGTAAAATTACAGACAAGTTACAGACATGATCACAGTAAAATTACAGACAAGTTACAGACATGATCACAGTAAAATTACAGACAAGTTAACAGACATGATCACAGTAAAATTACAGACAAGTTACAGACATGATCACAGTAAAATTACAGACAAGTTACAGACATGATCACAGTAAAATTATAGACAAGTTACAGACATGATCACAGTAAAATTATAGACAAGTTACAGACATGATCACAGTAAAATTATAGACAAGTTACAGACATGATCACAGTAAAATTATAGACAAGTTACAGACATGATCACAGTAAAATTACAGACAAGT
The DNA here is from genome assembly GCA_002269645.1 of Macrostomum lignano. NCBI lineage: Eukaryota > Metazoa > Platyhelminthes > Macrostomidae > Macrostomum > Macrostomum lignano. Next base: position 81,721 of record NIVC01002610.1, on the reverse strand, counting down.
TACAGACATGATCACAGTAAAATTATAGACAAGTTACAGACATGATCACAGTAAAATTACAGACAAGTTACAGACATGATCACAGTAAAATTACAGACAAGTTACAGACATGATCACAGTAAAATTATAGACAAGTTACAGACATGATCACAGTAAAATTACAGACAAGTTACAGACATGATCACAGTAAAATTACAGACAAGTTACAGACATGATCACAGTAAAATTATAGACAAGTTACAGACATGATCACAGTAAAATTATAGACAAGTTACAGACATGATCACAGTAAAATTATAGACAAGTTACAGACATGATCACAGTAAAATTATAGACAAGTTACAGACATGATCACAGTAAAATTACAGACAAGTTACAGACATGATCACAGTAAAATTATAGACAAGTTACAGACATGATCACAGTAAAATTACAGACAAGTTACAGACATGATCACAGTAAAATTACAGACAAGTTACAGACATGATCACAGTAAAATTATAGACAAGTTACAGACATGATCACAGTAAAATTACAGACAAGTTACAGACATGATCACAGTAAAATTGCAGACAAGTTACAGACATGATCACAGTCAAATTATAGACAAGTTACAGACATGATCACAGTAAAATTACAGACAAGTTACAGACATGATCACAGTAAAATTATAGACAAGTTACAGACACGATCACAGTAAAATTACAGACAAGTTACAGACAGATCACTTACAGATGTTAACGCACAGATTCATCAGCTTAGTTAAACTTCATTCCTGCCTCTAACTGTCTATACTAGGACAGTTATTTTTTTTAATTTCTCTCCTTAACTACCTGTATTCCAATTGAAGAAAAGCCTATAATTCTATACATTTGCTCTGTGTAATATATTGCGCGTGATTCAGTGTATATTAATCATCTCAGATATCCAATATGCCAGGAGCATGCAACGGACAATAAAAGTGCATTGTAAAAGTCTGGCTTATAATTAATAATTTTTTCATACAAATTAGCTCATAATTATATGTAAATACCTACGCCTTGACAACAGTAACAGACATCGCGGGGGCGGGGGCAGGATCTAATTCCGATCCAAATCTCATCCTGTGATCGAGAGATATTCCTCCCGATTTTAGCGCCTCATTATAATCTAACCCTGGCCGTACCTTAATGGCAACCCAGTCTGCATTGATTTAGGTTGCGTCATAGCCACTGCCTCATCATTATCATTGCTAATAGGCAAATTCGACAAATTATTAATCAAATTCTGAAAGGTAATTTACATTGAGACAGGCACTACTTAATTTAGCACATTTATTGTTTTCATTGCGGTGCCTGCAGTGTGGTAATTAATAATGTAGCATACTCCTAATTTCAGCCTCATATATAATTATATGTATTTAATCATTGTGTATTAAGTTTCATATTGTTTTGTTGACAAAAAAGTTGTTATTAACAAAACTAATAAGAAACTTGTAAATAATTGATTATAGCATGCCTTGATGGAACTTTTAGTAAGAGCCGTCTCCTCTTAATCTATCAATCTATCAATTTGACATCTTATCTTTATATAAGTGACGACAGCTTATACCAACCTGCTCTTAAGTTGTTTATATCCAAGCCTGCGTATACTACTAGATAGCTACTACCAGTGCTGCAGGCTGATTACTTGGTAATTACCCTTCTAGCAGAATGGTTTACAGATATTTTACAGACAGGTTT
>NIVC01002610.1:67500-75000 GCA_002269645.1 Macrostomum lignano | reverse complement strand
TCAGTTTCCACTTAATCAACAGGTTGTAAATCCAGTTAATTGATGGCGCGAATGGTTTTTTAAAAATAATAAATAATCTAATGAACTGTTTATTTGTTTATTTATTGTTTAACTACCATATAGTAAACATATGTGGCTTCTTTTGCACTGCTCAAAATTGTTTGAGAACATAAATATATATATGTCATATCATATATATAATATTATTTATATATATTCCCACTGCTATGAGCTTTTTCTGTTTTACAATGAAACATTCTGTTGTAACTGATAGCTAACTTACATATAATTAATAAGGCTCTTTTTAATTAACAATATAACGCAATAAATGCTGATCATATCTTGATAATAACTATGCATATGTCTACATTAACGCTCGAATATTACTTGCTACTATATTATTCTTTTTAATTGTTATATCCCATTGTATCGCGGGTGATATTACAGTACATTATAGCTGGAGCTTGATTTGTGTAAACGTGTTTTTTTCCCATCGTGAAATATCATTTAAACAAACTCTTATTTATAATTATTTGTCATGATTTATCAGCAAAAATAATTCATTTTTTGTTTGCTAAAGCTTTAACAGACCTGCTTAAGCACTGGATTATCTTAATCCCAATATTATATATATCTAATTCCTTTATTCAACTGAGTTCGTTTAAAATACAATTCTGCCTGTTATATCGACTCCAAATATGCTATATACATATACTGATATATTGTATTATATTATATACAGTTGGTAAGCTTGCAATAAAATTATTCAAATATACTGTAACTTGTATTATCTGTCATTGGACTCTGCAATTGTCCTTCTAAAATTTCACGATTGCATCTTTTGGTGATTTTGTTGAACTTTCTATAACCGCTTTTCCCCTCATCTACTCATCCCCTCTCTACCCCTCACACCCCCCTCTACCCCTTAAATCCCCTCTCTACCCCTTAAATCCCCTCTCTACCCCTTAAATCCCCTCTCTACCCCTTAAATCCCCTCTCTACCCCTTAAATCCCCTCTCTACCCTTAAATCCCCTCTCTACCCCTTAAATCCCCTCTCTACCCCTTAAATCCCCTCTCTACCCCTTAAATCCCCTCTCTACCCCTTAAATCCCCTCTCTACCCCTTAAATCCCCTCTCTACCCCTTAAATCCCCTCTCTACCCCTTAAATCCCCTCTCTACCCCTTAAATCCCCTCTCTACCCCTCACACCCCCCTCTACCCCTTAAATCCTCTCTCTACCCCTTAAATCCCCTCTCTACCCCTTAAATCCCCTCTCTGCCCCTCACATCCTCTCTACCCCTTCCATCTCCTCTATCTCTCCCATCCCCTCTCTTCCCCTCCCATCCTCTCTCTACCCCTTCCATCCCCTCTACCCCTCTCATGCCCTATATCCCTCGCATATTCTCTCTACCCTCACATCCCCTCTACTCAACACATCTCTTCCCCTCATCCACTTCCTTTCTTATGCTATCTCTTTCCCTCTAGTCGCCTCCTGTTTTGACACTGAATTTTGTTAATCTTGAAGAACATAGTCAAAATACCCTAAGTAGAAGCTTGCAGGTATTTCTTGTTGAACTGCATGTATCTATAAATCTGCTTTAACGTAAAAGACGAAATATTTTCTTGTTTTGCAACAACACCCAAACCGGTCCAAAGAGACCATTTAGCAGTTTGACAAGGTAAGAACAGCTGTTGCAACTTAGAAACGGAAAAGGTAACAGAGGTAACAACACTGCAGTTTCCGTGCAGTAAAACGCGCTTATGTTCTACCGTAGAAAAAAGTTCTGAGGTCAAGGATTAAACAGTTAGTGACATTGTCTTTTTTCAACAGCAATTCTTAGTTCTGGAAAAGAGCAGGGAGAGGAAGTGATGGGATCGGAGATGGAGATGAGATGAGAAATGAGAGAGGCAGATGATATGAGAGGGAGGTGATATGGGAGAGGAGAGGGAGAAGTAGATGAGATGAGAGATAAGAAAGGGGGAGATTCGAGAGAGAGAAGAGAAGAAGAGGGGAGAGGGAGAGCAGGAGAAGGGAGAGGAGAATATCCCAAGACAGGTATGTAGAATCCAATATCCCGAGACAGGTATGTAGAATCCAATATCCCGAGACAGGTATGTAGAATCCAATATCCCGAGACAGGTATGTAGAACCCGATATCCCGAGACAGGTATGTAGAACTCAACAATATCCCGAGACAGGTATGCAGAACTCAACAATACCCCAGACAGGTATGCAGAACCCAACAATATCCCAAGACAGGTATGTAGAATCCAATATCCTGAGACAGGTATGTAGAATCCAATATCCCGAGACAGGTATGTAGAACCCGATATCCCGAGACAGGTATGCAGAACTCAACAATATCCCAAGACAGGTATGTAGAATCCAATATTCCGAGACAGGTATGTAGAACCCAACAATATCCCAAGACAGGTATGCAGGTAGAACCCAACAATATCTCAGACAGGTATGTAGAACCCAACAATATCCCGAGACAGGTATGTAGAATCCAATATTCCGAGACAGGTATGTAGAATCCAATATCCCGAGACAGGTATGTAGAATCCAATATCCCGAGACAGGTATGTAGAATCCAATATCCCGAGACAGGTATGTAGAACCCAACAATATCCCAAGACAGGTATGCAGAACCCAACAATATCCCGAGACAGGTATGTAGAATCGATATCCCGAGACAGGTATGTAGAATCCAATATCCCGAGACAGGTATGTAGAATCCGATATCCCGAGACAGGTATGTAGAATCCAATATCCCGAGACAGGTATGTAGAATCCGATATCCCGAGACAGGTATGTAGAATCGATATCCCGAGACAGGTATGTAGAATCCAATATCCCGAGACAGGTATGTAGAATCCGATATCCCGAGACAGGTATGTAGAATCCAATATCCCGAGACAGGTATGCAGAATCCAATATTCCGAGACAGGTATGTAGAATCCGATATCCCGAGACAGGTATGTAGAATCCGATATCCCGAGACAGGTATGTAGAATCCAATATCCCGAGACAGGTATGTAGAATCCGATATCCCGAGACAGGTATGTAGAATCCGATATCCCGAGACAGGTATGTAGAATCCAATATCCTGAGACAGGTATGTAGAATCCGATATCCCGAGACAGGCATGTAGAATCCGATATCCCGAGACAGGTATGTAGAATCCAATATCCCAAGACAGGTAGTGCCAAAAATCCTATAAAGGCTTATCCTAAGCACAAAGGACAGACAATCACTGTACACACGCCACACAAGCACAAACCTTTCCATCATGTCACCCGAAAGCTGTGTATACGGTGACATCAATGACGGCCTGGCTCGGTGTAAACACGCCAAAAACTTTCCTTTTTCCAGAAGCCCAAGTTATTCCTCTACACTGGAAATCACGGCCCCACATACAGATGGCCAGCGGCCAAGGCTTGAAGGCCGTTACTTTCTTTTGTACTTTTAAATCTTCATTTTTAAAGACAGCCACTGACAGACTGGAGCGGGTTTTGTTAGTGAAGTTACCAATTTTAGCAAACCCCAACCGCACTAACGCTGGTGCCACTGATAAATACCTTTAAAGCATTGATTTATATGCAGCCCTAGGCGAAATTATCCGTTTAAGCTACTAACTAAGTAGAAAAGTAGACATTTTGCATATTAAATCCAAGGAAGCTAAACAAACGTGACCAGCATTTAATTTTTGAATAAAAGAATAAAATTACTTGCAAGTTAATTGTCTATATATTTTTCAATAAAAGCAATCATAAGCTAAAAACTACTTTGCAACTAATAGCCAACTAAACCAAGGACTAATGTAGCATATTGTAACAGGACGTAAGACTCAGAGACCGTGTAGTTTTTGGAGGCAAATTTCCTGGAATAACCTTTTCTAGAAAATCGGCCTTCAAAAATATCAAAGTTTATCCTTGAACTAAACTAAACTAGTGTAATATTATTAGAAATAGTCCATTTTTTGTTCAAGGGAAAACCGGTCAAACAGCATGATCAGATTTCTAACAAATTGCATTATTAAATAATCGAAAACTAAAAATCTAAGAAAATAAAGACAATCTTTGTTTTGTAAGATTTAAATGCTAATAATACAAGATTGATTGAATAGATGGGAGATCGATTTTGGGTTAGAAACTCGCTTAAAATAAATGAGCAACAGTGTTTAATAAAATTTAAACTAGCTTCCAGTTAAACAAAAGACTGCAAACGCAGAAATTTAGTCTTCTCCTTTAGTAGAAGTTGGCTGCTCAGTTTTCGGAGCAAAACGCCTCAAACTGCCGTCCATGGCGGAGTGCACAGTCCTGTCTATGGGCCCAACGATGAAGGGTATGCTGCCCAGCCCAATGCCAGTTACTAACCAACGAGTTGTTAACGGCCCAACCGTAGTCAGTGTGCGCATTCTAATTAGCTTATTAATTGTTAAATTGGCTGCCCAGCAGATTCTGTTGATTGTAAGGCCGGGTACAATTACTGACGCCAGGCTTTGCCAGACTAGCGAGTCTAAGCAGGCAAAAGCGACTCGGGAATTCCAGCGATTACCTGAGGCCTGCGAGTGGGTTGGGTTGGGTTTGGATCAATAAGACGCACGGTTTGGTGAGAAAAAAAAGAATAGGGGAAGGGTTGAGGACCTTGGGGATTAGGAGTTGAGGGTCATGGGGATTAAGGGTTGAGGGTCATGGGGATTAAGGGTTGAGGGTCATGGGGATTAAGGGTTGAGGGTCATGGGGATTAAGGGTTGAGGGTCATGGGGATTAAGGGTTGAGGGTCATGGGGATTAAGGGTTGAGGATCATGGGGATTAAGGGTTGAGGGTCATGGGGATTAAGGGTTGAGGGTCATGGGGATTAAGGGTTGAGGGTCATGGGGATTAAGGGTTGAGGATCATGGGGATTAAGGGTTGAAGATCATGGAGATTAAGGGTTGATTATCCATGGGATTAAGGGTTTGAGGATCATGGGGATCAAGGGTTGATTATCATGGGGATTAATGGTTGATTATCATGGGGATTAATGGTTGATTATCATGGGGATTAAGAGTTGAGTTGAGGGTCATGGGGATTAAGGGTTGAGAACCATGGGGATTAAGGGTTGATGATCATGGGGATTAAGGGTTGAGGATTCTTTGGATTAAGGGTTGAGGATCGTGAAATTGGGACTGGAATCACAGGAAATAAGGAAGGATTTTTAATTATCATGGGAATTAATAAAGTTTAGCTTCAAAGTAGATTAACTATTAGCTCTTTAAGTATTATTACCTGATACTCAAGTTGAGTTTTGTGTGCAGTGTCAGCAGCCACATAGCCCGATGCAACCACATAGGAGAAGCGAACCCAGTTCACATGGACTTGAATCCGAAATGCTTCACCAACTTCATTGGCGTAACCTACAAGTAAGATAAAACAAAAGTGTATTTTTATTTGAATAGTAGCATTTTTGTTTACTGTAATGGTAACATTTTGATTTTGAAATTCATTAGCATCATACTGTCTAACAGCCATGCCAAAATGCAATAGTTTTGCCAAAATTGGAATTGTTTCAATAAAAAGCTAAGTATGTCAATGGTTTCTTGGTTTAACACTAGGTTATTAAATATATAATTTGTTGTATCAATTATAATAGTGAATTTCACTGACAGTTGAATACTAAATAAAAAGCTTTGAATAAAAATAAAGTAGGTATATGTATGAATACTTGAATAAATAGTTATTCTTATTCCTATAAATACCTATGCATATGGTTATAGAAGAGATGTTCAAATGTGTGCCAGTGTTTGACAAAAAAGATCTTATATGTCCTCTTTAGTTTACAATCATTTAAATAGCAGAAATAACTTTAAATGATTGTGAGCTGAAGGTAAGGGGGTTTGGTGTAATAAGTAACTAAAATTGATGGCTATCTAAATACACAAGCTACCTTTGGTTTTCAATCATTTATATGTATTTCTTCAATTTAAATGATTATAAACCAAAGCTGAGAGGGGTAGTGAATACAAATGTGGTATATTAATTTATTTGTCTTTTTTCCACAGAACTTTGCAGATAATGTATGGAGTTGAGTCTAAAGCTGCAATCCAGTGGTCAAACTATTGTTGCACCATATGCAAATGGTTTAGAAGTCAATGAGACAGCATCATGATACACTAAACCCCCTTACCTTCAGTTTGTAATCAAATTACATGTATTTCTGCCATTGAAATGATTGTAAACCAAGTAGATATATAGGATTATCTTCATTGAACAGTTTTGGAATATAAAATCACTACAACTCCCTTACCTTCACTTCACAATCATTTAAGTGTTATTTCTACTATTTTAATGATCATAAACTGAGGTAGATACATAGGATCCTCATCATTGCCATGCCATAGGAGAAACTATAGGTTGGCTATTCTATTTAGTTTTTCTAGTGAAATGAATAAGCCTAGTTTAACCATTTTTGTTTCTTTTGAACACCGAAATAGAAAATTACATGGGGATCATGAACCAAAATGTAGGTGAAAAAATGAACTTGTAAATCAAAGGAATACCATTTTTCTTACCACTAAAACCCCCTTCCCAACCTCAAAGTTTCACCTATCTGGTATAACTTTGCTTTGTCCAGATTTGCGACTTAGTTCCTCTTGATTGCAACTTAATTTTCACTTTGTATATATGACTTTTCTTGCCTTTTTTCTTTTTTTCCTGCTTTCTTCTCTTTTCTTCTCTTTCTCTTTCCCCTTACTCTCTTTTCTCTTCTTTCTTTTCCATTTCTCTTCCTTTCCTTTCTTTATTCTCCCAATTTTTTGTTTTTCACATTTTTGATTTTGCAACTTACCTTGGCCAGTGGCCATTTTACCCATCTAGTTTGGATGGGTTAGACAGGTGTTGGGCATGTATGCTTCCCAATGCCCTCAAGACCTTTTAAATGTTGATTAAATAAACCTTTGAAGGAATTATATCAAATTAGTATTTTACACTAAGAAATTTGAAGTGCTAAGAAGCTTACTAAGTCTAAGAGAATAGATTGGAGAATTATAATAAGCCATCAAAGGAAATTTAGAGAGACATGCCATGACCCTCTAATCTAGATAATGCCTGAAAGACTAGAAAGAATACATTAGACCACTCAGGCAATTACATTAGACCATTACCCATTACTAGAATAAGCTTACATAAGACTGCTTAGGCAAACTATATCAAAATGCTACTAGAACTAAATATAATATTACAAGATTAAGAACAATTATTGGAAATGCACAATAATTATATCAAAATGAGATTCTGAAAAACATATATAATTACTATTTAGAGACCTGCAACAACTTTGATGGCTTAACTATGGGATCAAATTCATCAAACCAGCCTACAAAGCAAAAAAAAATTCTTGTAGGGCCTATACACAGTGCATACTTGGGACTATAGGGTGTACATAAGGACCTTTTCCCAAATTTAATTTTGGCATAGGCCTACACATGCCACTTCCTGACTTTGGATTATCTAT
>NIVC01002610.1:0-62500 GCA_002269645.1 Macrostomum lignano | reverse complement strand
TCGCGGCCACTTCTGTAGAACTGTCCGATCCATGAGACACGCCGAGAGCGATGTCTTTGTGCTGAGCGGCCACACTCACTCCAGAGTCGCCAGCCTTGACCGCTAGTTTGCTGTCGCCCTTGCTCGCGGCCACTTCTGTAGAACTGTCCGATCCGTGAGACACGCCGAGAGCGATGTCTTTGTGCTGAGCGGCCACACTCACTCCAGAGTCGCCAGCCTTGACCGCTAGTTTGCTGTCGCTTTTGCTCGCGGCCACTTCTGTAGAACCATCCGATCCGTGAGACACGCCGAGAGCGATGTCTTTGTGCTGAGCGGCCACACTCACTCTAGAGTCGCCAGCCTTGACCGCTAGTTTGCTGTCGCCCTTGCTCGCGGCCACTTCTGTAGAACTGTCCGATCCATGAGACACGCCGAGAGCCATGTCTTTGTGCTGAGCGGCCACACTCACTCCAGAGTCGCCAGCCTTGACCGCTAGTTTGCTGTCGCCCTTGCTCGCGGCCACTTCTGTAGAACTGTCCGATCCGTGAGACACGCCGAGAGCGATGTCTTTGTGCTGAGCGGCCACACTCACTCCAGAGTCGCCAGCCTTGACCGCTAGTTTGCTGTCGCCCTTGCTCGCGGCCACTTCTGTAGAACTGTCCGATCCGTGAGACACGCCGAGAGCGATGTCTTTGTGCTGAGCGGCCACACTCACTCCAGAGTCGCCAGCCTTGACCGCTAGTTTGCTGTCGCCCTTGCTCGCGGCCACTTCTGTAGAACTGTCCGATCCGTGAGACACGCCGAGAGCGATGTCTTTGTGCTGAGCGGCCACACTCACTCCAGAGTCGCCAGCCTTGACCGCTAGTTTGCTGTCGCTTTTGCTCGCGGCCACTTCTGTAGAACCATCCGATCCGTGAGACACGCCGAGAGCGATGTCTTTGTGCTGAGCGGCCACACTCACTCTAGAGTCGCCAGCCTTGACCGCTAGTTTGCTGTCGCCCTTGCTCGCGGCCACTTCTGTAGAACTGTCCGATCCGTGAGACACGCCGAGAGCCATGTCTTTGTGCTGAGCGGCCACACTCACTCCAGAGTCGCCAGCCTTGACCGCTAGTTTGCTGTCGCTTTTGCTCGCGGCCACTTCTGTAGAACTGTCCGATCCGTGAGACACGCCGAGAGCGATGTCTTTGTGCTGAGCGGCCACACTCACTCCAGAGTCGCCAGCCTTGACCGCTAGTTTGCTGTCGCCCTTGCTCGCGGCCACTTCTGTAGAACCGTCCGATCCGTGAGACACGCCGAGAGCCATGTCTTTGTGCTGAGCGGCCACACTCACTCCAGAGTCGCCAGCCTTGACCGCTAGTTTGCTGTCGCCCTTGCTCGCGGCCACTTCTGTAGAACTGTCCGATCCGTGAGACACGCCGAGAGCGATGTCTTTGTGCTGAGCGGCCACACTCACTCCAGAGTCGCCAGCCTTGACCGCTAGTTTGCTGTCGCTTGCTCGCGGCCACTTCTGTAGAACCGTCCGATCCGTGAGACACGCCGAGAGCGATGTCTTTGTGCTGAGCGGCCACACTCACTCCAGAGTCGCCAGCCTTGACCGCTAGTTTGCTGTCGCCCTTGCTCGCGGCCACTTCTGTAGAACTGTCCGATCCGTGAGACACGCCGAGAGCCATGTCTTTGTGCTGAGCGGCCACACTCACTCCAGAGTCGCCAGCCTTGACCGCTAGTTTGCTGTCGCTTTTGCTCGCGGCCACTTCTGTAGAACTGTCCGATCCGTGAGACACGCCGAGAGCGATGTCTTTGTGCTGAGCGGCCACACTCACTCCAGAGTCGCCAGCCTTGACCGCTAGTTTGCTGTCGCCCTTGCTCGCGGCCACTTCTGTAGAACCGTCCGATCCGTGAGACACGCCGAGAGCCATGTCTTTGTGCTGAGCGGCCACACTCACTCCAGAGTCGCCAGCCTTGACCGCTAGTTTGCTGTCGCCCTTGCTCGCGGCCACTTCTGTAGAACTGTCCGATCCGTGAGACACGCCGAGAGCGATGTCTTTGTGCTGAGCGGCCACACTCACTCCAGAGTCGCCAGCCTTGACCGCTAGTTTGCTGTCGCTTGCTCGCGGCCACTTCTGTAGAACCGTCCGATCCGTGAGACACGCCGAGAGCGATGTCTTTGTGCTGAGCGGCCACACTCACTCCAGAGTCGCCAGCCTTGACCGCTAGTTTGCTGTCGCTTTTGCTCGCGGCCACTTCTGTAGAACCGTCCGATCCGTGAGACACGCCGAGAGCGATGTCTTTGTGCTGAGCGGCCACACTCACTCCAGAGTCGCCAGCCTTGACCGCTAGTTTGCTGTCGCCCTTGCTCGCGGCCACTTCTGTAGAACCGTCCGATCCGTGAGACACGCCGAGAGCGATGTCTTTGTGCTGAGCGGCCACACTCACTCCAGAGTCGCCAGCCTTGACCGCTAGTTTGCTGTCGCCCTTGCTCGCGGCCACTTCTGTAGAACTGTCCGATCCGTGAGACACGCCGAGAGCCATGTCTTTGTGCTGAGCGGCCACACTCACTCCAGAGTCGCCAGCCTTGACCGCTAGTTTGCTGTCGCCCTTGCTCGCGGCCACTTCTGTAGAACTGTCCGATCCGTGAGACACGCCGAGAGCGATGTCTTTGTGCTGAGCGGCCACACTCACTCCAGAGTCGCCAGCCTTGACCGCTAGTTTGCTGTCGCCCTTGCTCGCGGCCACTTCTGTAGAACTGTCCGATCCGTGAGACACGCCGAGAGCGATGTCTTTGTGCTGAGCGGCCACACTCACTCCAGAGTCGCCAGCCTTGACCGCTAGTTTGCTGTCGCCCTTGCTCGCGGCCACTTCTGTAGAACCGTCCGATCCGTGAGACACGCCGAGAGCCATGTCTTTGTGCTGAGCGGCCACACTCACTCCAGAGTCGCCAGCCTTGACCGCTAGTTTGCTGTCGCCCTTGCTCGCGGCCACTTCTGTAGAACTGTCCGATCCGTGAGACACGCCGAGAGCGATGTCTTTGTGCTGAGCGGCCACACTCACTCCAGAGTCGCCAGCCTTGACCGCTAGTTTGCTGTCGCTTGCTCGCGGCCACTTCTGTAGAACCGTCCGATCCGTGAGACACGCCGAGAGCGATGTCTTTGTGCTGAGCGGCCACACTCACTCCAGAGTCGCCAGCCTTGACCGCTAGTTTGCTGTCGCCCTTGCTCGCGGCCACTTCTGTAGAACTGTCCGATCCGTGAGACACGCCGAGAGCCATGTCTTTGTGCTGAGCGGCCACACTCACTCCAGAGTCGCCAGCCTTGACCGCTAGTTTGCTGTCGCTTGCTCGCGGCCACTTCTGTAGAACTGTCCGATCCGTGAGACACGCCGAGAGCGATGTCTTTGTGCTGAGCGGCCACACTCACTCCAGAGTCGCCAGCCTTGACCGCTAGTTTGCTGTCGCCCTTGCTCGCGGCCACTTCTGTAGAACCGTCCGATCCGTGAGACACGCCGAGAGCCATGTCTTTGTGCTGAGCGGCCACACTCACTCCAGAGTCGCCAGCCTTGACCGCTAGTTTGCTGTCGCCCTTGCTCGCGGCCACTTCTGTAGAACTGTCCGATCCGTGAGACACGCCGAGAGCGATGTCTTTGTGCTGAGCGGCCACACTCACTCCAGAGTCGCCAGCCTTGACCGCTAGTTTGCTGTCGCTTGCTCGCGGCCACTTCTGTAGAACCGTCCGATCCGTGAGACACGCCGAGAGCGATGTCTTTGTGCTGAGCGGCCACACTCACTCCAGAGTCGCCAGCCTTGACCGCTAGTTTGCTGTCGCTTGCTCGCGGCCACTTCTGTAGAACCGTCCGATCCGTGAGACACGCCGAGAGCGATGTCTTTGTGCTGAGCGGCCACACTCACTCCAGAGTCGCCAGCCTTGACCGCTAGTTTGCTGTCGCCCTTGCTCGCGGCCACTTCTGTAGAACCGTCCGATCCGTGAGACACGCCGAGAGCGATGTCTTTGTGCTGAGCGGCCACACTCACTCCAGAGTCGCCAGCCTTGACCGCTAGTTTGCTGTCGCCCTTGCTCGCGGCCACTTCTGTAGAACTGTCCGATCCGTGAGACACGCCGAGAGCGATGTCTTTGTGCTGAGCGGCCACACTCACTCCAGAGTCGCCAGCCTTGACCGCTAGTTTGCTGTCGCCCTTGCTCGCGGCCACTTCTGTAGAACTGTCCGATCCGTGAGACACGCCGAGAGCGATGTCTTTGTGCTGAGCGGCCACACTCACTCCAGAGTCGCCAGCCTTGACCGCTAGTTTGCTGTCGCCCTTGCTCGCGGCCACTTCTGTAGAACTGTCCGATCCGTGAGACACGCCGAGAGCCATGTCTTTGTGCTGAGCGGCCACACTCACTCCAGAGTCGCCAGCCTTGACCGCTAGTTTGCTGTCGCCCTTGCTCGCGGCCACTTCTGTAGAACTGTCCGATCCGTGAGACACACCGAGAGCGATGTCTTTGTGCTGAGCGGCCACACTCACTCCAGAGTCGCCAGCCTTGACCGCTAGTTTGCTGTCGCCCTTGCTCGCGGCCACTTCTGTAGAACTGTCCGATCCGTGAGACACGCCGAGAGCGATGTCTTTGTGCTGAGCGGCCACACTCACTCCAGAGTCGCCAGCCTTGACCGCTAGTTTGCTGTCGCCCTTGCTCGCGGCCACTTCTGTAGAACTGTCCGATCCGTGAGACACGCCGAGAGCGATGTCTTTGTGCTGAGCGGCCACACTCACTCCAGAGTCGCCAGCCTTGACCGCTAGTTTGCTGTCGCCCTTGCTCGCGGCCACTTCTGTAGAACCGTCCGATCCGTGAGACACGCCGAGAGCGATGTCTTTGTGCTGAGCGGCCACACTCACTCCAGAGTCGCCAGCCTTGACCGCTAGTTTGCTGTCGCTTGCTCGCGGCCACTTCTGTAGAACCGTCCGATCCGTGAGACACGCCGAGAGCGATGTCTTTGTGCTGAGCGGCCACACTCACTCCAGAGTCGCCAGCCTTGACCGCTAGTTTGCTGTCGCCCTTGCTCGCGGCCACTTCTGTAGAACCGTCCGATCCGTGAGACACGCCGAGAGCGATGTCTTTGTGCTGAGCGGCCACACTCACTCCAGAGTCGCCAGCCTTGACCGCTAGTTTGCTGTCGCCCTTGCTCGCGGCCACTTCTGTAGAACTGTCCGATCCGTGAGACACGCCGAGAGCGATGTCTTTGTGCTGAGCGGCCACACTCACTCCAGAGTCGCCAGCCTTGACCGCTAGTTTGCTGTCGCCCTTGCTCGCGGCCACTTCTGTAGAACTGTCCGATCCGTGAGACACGCGAGAGCGATGTCTTTGTGCTGAGCGGCCACACTCACTCCAGAGTCGCCAGCCTTGACCGCTAGTTTGCTGTCGCCCTTGCTCGCGGCCACTTCTGTAGAACTGTCCGATCCGTGAGACACGCCGAGAGCCATGTCTTTGTGCTGAGCGGCCACACTCACTCCAGAGTCGCCAGCCTTGACCGCTAGTTTGCTGTCGCCCTTGCTCGCGGCCACTTCTGTAGAACTGTCCGATCCGTGAGACACACCGAGAGCGATGTCTTTGTGCTGAGCGGCCACACTCACTCCAGAGTCGCCAGCCTTGACCGCTAGTTTGCTGTCGCCCTTGCTCGCGGCCACTTCTGTAGAACTGTCCGATCCGTGAGACACGCCGAGAGCGATGTCTTTGTGCTGAGCGGCCACACTCACTCCAGAGTCGCCAGCCTTGACCGCTAGTTTGCTGTCGCCCTTGCTCGCGGCCACTTCTGTAGAACTGTCCGATCCGTGAGACACGCCGAGAGCGATGTCTTTGTGCTGAGCGGCCACACTCACTCCAGAGTCGCCAGCCTTGACCGCTAGTTTGCTGTCGCCCTTGCTCGCGGCCACTTCTGTAGAACTGTCCGATCCGTGAGACACGCCGAGAGCGATGTCTTTGTGCTGAGCGGCCACACTCACTCCAGAGTCGCCAGCCTTGACCGCTAGTTTGCTGTCGCCCTTGCTCGCGGCCACTTCTGTAGAACTGTCCGATCCGTGAGACACGCCGAGAGCGATGTCTTTGTGCTGAGCGGCCACACTCACTCCAGAGTCGCCAGCCTTGACCGCTAGTTTGCTGTCGCTTTTGCTCGCGGCCACTTCTGTAGAACCGTCCGATCCGTGAGACACGCCGAGAGCGATGTCTTTGTGCTGAGCGGCCACACTCACTCCAGAGTCGCCAGCCTTGACCGCTAGTTTGCTGTCGCCCTTGCTCGCGGCCACTTCTGTAGAACCGTCCGATCCGTGAGACACGCCGAGAGCGATGTCTTTGTGCTGAGCGGCCACACTCACTCCAGAGTCGCCAGCCTTGACCGCTAGTTTGCTGTCGCCCTTGCTCGCGGCCACTTCTGTAGAACTGTCCGATCCGTGAGACACGCCGAGAGCGATGTCTTTGTGCTGAGCGGCCACACTCACTCCAGAGTCGCCAGCCTTGACCGCTAGTTTGCTGTCGCCCTTGCTCGCGGCCACTTCTGTAGAACCGTCCGATCCGTGAGACACGCCGAGAGCGATGTCTTTGTGCTGAACGGCCACACTCACTCCAGAGTCGCCAGCCTTGACCGCTAGTTTGCTGTCGCCCTTGCTCGCGGCCACTTCTGTAGAACCGTCCGATCCGTGAGACACGCCGAGAGCGATGTCTTTGTGCTGAACGGCCACACTCACTCCAGAGTCGCCAGTCCTGACCGCTAGTTTTGTGTCTGCATTAGCTAGCTCCACACCGGAGTCTGTAGCAGTGACTTTAGTCTTCTTCATGAATTTCTTTATTCCGGCTTTTTCGGATTCTTCAATATTTTTATTTTTGATGGATGGTATCTTTTTATTAGCTGTATTTTCTTTATGTGCGGTTTTAAATGTTTTTCCAATGAATTTTTTTGCTTGTTCAATGCTGTTTTCCACAATGCCATCTAGGTTTTTACGGATGTGCTCTTCCAGTATTACAATGACGCATTCAATGATGCGCTGCTCCAGCTCTTTTCCAGTAGCTTTACAGAGTGGTTTGATGCATTCTTTTCTCTGCAGCTTTTCGCTTCGGATGTCAATGGTCTGGTCAAATTTTATTTTCCATTGTCTCTTCAGCAATAATTTGTCCACCTGGTATTGCCTACCAGGCTGTTTAATGTTTTTGCATGCTCTGCTATTGCTGCCGAATCCACTGCTACTGATGCCAGTCTTACAAAAGACAGAATACCTTTGAAGAGTTGCGAGAACTCGTCTTTTAGTACAGTCAATCGTGAATTAATTGCTTCAATTACTTTGGCCGTATTTTTTACATCAGACATTAATTCATCTGTTGCTTCGTGTGCTATAGCGGTAAGAGCCTGTAAAATGATTTTGGTTTGAGAATCAGTTAGAGTGGAAAAATCATATAAATCGATTTTACTCGTCTCCTGGTCCTTTACTAAGCAGAGAGGAGCAGTCAGTCGGAGAACAATGTCATGAAGTTTTCCGCTTTCAGCCTCAGAGGCGCACTTCTCTTTAACGTCGCTTTGGACGTCCTGCTTTAACTTTTCAATTAACTGATCGAGCAGTTTCCTTTGAGCTACACTTATCGCGTAATCGGTCACTTTCTGTACAATTGGATTGCTCATTATGGTCTTAATAAACTTAACAGCGTTTTGTCCAATCACTTTGTTCAGTACTGATGCGGCTTTAGTGTAAAATGTACTCCCAGCTGAGTTAACTTTTTGCGCAACAGATGCGAATTTTCCCGAAGACTTAAGATAGTTAGCAACTTTTCTAAATCCAAAAGTCAGTAGGCTGACACCAATATTGATGGCTTTATTTTTTAGCCAGGCTTTTAAATTAAAATCACCCTGAATCATTCCCATCACACCTGCCATTATATCATTAATGCCTTCATTGATAAAATAATTTCCGACATTCACCTGACCACAGTAGCACAGCGCGCTGCCAAGTGCAATCTCAAAAGCACCGAAAATCGCCACAGCAATCGCTAATGTATATGAAGGCTTCTTTTGTACATCAAAAAATCTTACATGACCCAGATGGTACAGTGACTTGAGCTCGTCAAGTGTAATGCTGTCTGGCTCCTTCTCAATCTCCTTAATGCAAGTGCTGACAGCAATGATTTTATCACCAGCTCTTCTGTGCTCTTCCAGATTTTCCAGGCATTTTTCTATTTGGGTTTTATAATTGCTGATTATCCTTATTCGAGCCACGCACTGACGGAACTGAGGGTTTGCAGCTTCACTTCGAACATCTTGGCTGGCTTCTTCCTTAACTTGTTTATTCGCTTGGTCTTTGGGTGTTTTCTTCTTAGCCTCCTCACAGTCATTATCGCTTGCGTTTTCCTGCTGGATTCTTGCGCCAGAGTACAGCTGCGTCCACGTGGCATGGGCCAGCCAAGTTTCTGCAATCCGAGCTTTTGCGTCTTTCAAGTCGTCCATCACTTCTCTGATATCACAGTTGCCTTTCATTATTTTTGCGTATGCTCTGTTGTAGTACGCGATAGACGACCATGAGCTGTTCATATTTATAGCTTTTGTGTAAAGATCAATGGCCCGCTCGAAATCTTCGTGCCTTACACTTTTCTCTGCGAACTTCAGTGCTTGAAAAGGACTCAATGAACACTCGGATTCGACATTAGATTTTGCTTCCTGGAACATTTTCTCAACTTCTCCAATGCACTGAGCTGTTCTCTCTATACTGAAATCAGTAATGTGACAGAGTGTCTTTTTGAGATGCATGCCCCAAATCTCTTTTAAATAATCCATTTTTAATTTTAGGTCCGTCTCTGACCAACGCTTTTCTAGCTCTGTACCAGAGCTGGGAGGTTTCTTTATCTGATGATAATACTCCGATAGCAAATGACTGATACACTTGAAAAGATTCTCCTTGAACTCAACTTCCGGCAGCGCGAACTCCTCATGATTCTTCAGTTCCTGCAAGCTGGCCTCTCGTCTCACCTGCTTCATTTCTTCGACAGAGTCACAGTCTGAAAAGCAGGCACTGAGGCCCTCTCTGCTTAGCAGCAAAGTCGCTGAACCCCGCTGGCCCTTGCGACCACTGCGGCCGAACACTTGCTCCTCAACTCGCTGATTCAGAGGCAGGAATGTGACGAGAACGTGCAGACCTCCCGCTGTCTCCGCGTCGTCACTCACTTTCACATCCGTGCCCCTGCCTGCCAGATTCGTGGCCACAATAACATCACCGGGACCCACCTGAAGTTCATCTTTTGTGTCCTCATTCTTGACGTACTTTTTAGTCTTAACTCCGTGACAACGGCGAGTTACCTCTTCGAAAATGAGGTCGGCACTGTTGATATCCTCGCACACGATCAAGCTGGGCCGATTTCTCTCCTGTGTAACTAGCTGGCAAATTTTCGTGATGCACTCTGACTTGGTTTCTGTCACAATGCCCGGGTTCTCCACAAGCCGGCGCTCCCTGTACGGAGGAATGTAGTTCAGTTGCACTTTGTAAGTTTCCCGCATGAAATTTTTCTCATGCTCTTCTCCGAGAGTTCCAGATACACCGAACACAGATTTGCCATATCGACGGAAGAAGGCCAAGTTTGACAGGAAGTTTGTTTCCAATCCTAGAGGCCGCATTTGCAGACTGTGTTTTAACTGCAGAAACTGCTGCAGCCCATCGCTCCATCTCATGTTCTCCTGCACCACTCCTGTGTGCTTGTAGTCTACTGGAACAGCGTCTCCACCCTGAAGCAGGTAGTCTCTACCGGGTTGCAGAGCTCCTGCAGTGAGGGCACTGTTGATCCAGACATCCAGCATGTCATCTATGAACTGCTTTAAATGCGATGGAATGGGCAGCTGGGCCTCTTCATTCTGTTTCTTTTTGGCGTCGTCTTTAGGGTCCAGTATTGTTGTACTGTAGTCTATTCTCGACAAGATATCGGCCTTCTTTCGCGTTTTGAAGTCATCGATATTTTCAAAAAGCAAATTGCAGACTCCACCATCTTGGACTAAAAAATCAAATGAGCTATCTTGGCAAAGCCGCACTGGTTCGATTTCAGCATTTCTAAATGTATAAATTGTATACGATGGAAAATTTTGCAAAAATTCTCCAGAAACTTCAAGAACCTGAATCGTCCTTTTAATATCAAAGTTTGACAAATCGACTGGTTCGGCATTTTGAGCCAAGAAGCTCTGTTTCTCCTCTGAACTAATTAACTGCTTGAGATCAAGTTGCTCGACCAAAGTGCTGAACTCTTCATCATACGAGAAGAACTCTTTTATGAGGTAGAGAAAAGTCATTTGTTGCTCTGCCACCATCTCACCTCCGTGCGCTGTGTTGAGAACGTGGCAGCCCAGAGTGGCTCTAAAGATAGTAGCGAAAATTGGATCCAGCATTTTCATGTCACCTGCGTCCTGAGCCAGATACGTCAGCTGCACACCTTGGTCCAGCAGCAGAGAGTCAACTTCATCCACGATTATTGAATCAAAGCCTCGTGAGCCGCGGATGTCTTTGAACTGGAACTCATGCCGCAATGTGTCGCCCGCGAAAGAAGAGACTGTGCCATACACTATGCACGATTCATAGCACTTTTTGGGATCTTCATGCTCAATGTTGCAGTCAACTGAAACATGGCATATTTTATAGAAATCTTTCCATTCCTTACAGTCTCTCGCAGCCAAAACTTCTGACGGAGCCACGACATCAACAGATTTCTGTCCAAGACGCACCAATCCTACAGCAGACATTGCAACAATGCAGGATTTTCCTTCACCAGTCAGGATCTGTAATACTTGCCCACTTGCTTTGTTTTTAAAAGCGTTTAGGAGGGCCGCAGTACTGAATACTTGTGTATGTCTTGGGAGATATCCCTTGCATTTCAGCACTGCCTTACAGAGATCAATCAGAATTTTGTGCAGTGGCGATTCCTTACCACGTTCCCATATTTTCAGTTTCTGCAATGCTTTATCGAGCCCAGACGAATCAAAATATGTGAAAACTTTTCTTACTACGTCAGCAAGTTCTGAAAGTTGACCCTCGTCGAACTGCCCTGTCTTCTTCAGCTCATCGAGAAGCTGGTCAAGTGTTTTCTGTGATGCTTGAGCTTTTTTTAGGCTCGCAATATAAGTTTCCGTAATCGCCTCGCGAGGACTCGAAAGAGATCTGGGGTCGCCGCGGCTCAACACCATCATCTTCACGAATTCTCTCACTTGATCGGGCTCGGTGCTACTCGTATGTATAAATTCCATCAGCTTGAGCATGCTAACAGGGTCCCAATGCTGCATTGATGTTATGAGCTCTACGACACATTCAGTGTTGGATTTTTCATCCAAATACTGCGACACACCAGCATGCCTCAGCATCGTTGCCAGTACGACTCTGAGCCTCTTTAAACCAGCAGCAGGGTCTTGTTGAATCGGCCAAAGTCGAATAACATCTTCAGCCACAACTAGCAGCTGGAGCAGCCTTTCAGTGACAGGACTGGGTTCATTGTGCGCTGTTTCACTAGTGAGCTTTCTCATATGCGCCAGTGCAATTCTTGTGTCGCTGAGTTGCTGACGGAGAGCACTGAAGTCTTGTTCGTGCTTGATATCGTTGGATTTTTCGCTGTGCAGGACAAAAACCAGCAGACCATAGCTGACTATGTCGAGTTCTAAATTTGGAAAGCAGATCTCTCGGAAGACTTTATTAGCCGCATCTAAACACTGTTGAGCGAATTTTTCATCCAATAGTTGTAGAAGAGACAACTGGCTAGATGTTGGATCATTTCCGAACGGATGACCTTCTGATTTCCAGACACGGTTAAATAAATCTAAAGCGTCCTTTGCAGAAATTGTTTTGACATTAGCTGCTACTGACAGTTCCTGATTGGAATCATCCTCGATAGCATTGGACAGACTGGCTAGAACTTTCATCAAAGCACCTTCAACATTTTCTTCAAACTGGTCTCTGAGCATCACTTCGGATGCTTCGCTTACTTCAGGATTAGAATAGCCTTGGGCGCTCTTCCCACGGACGTGCTGAATAGAGTAGCTAACACTCTTAAATTGTCTGCGCATAGCTTTGGCTCTCTCTCTCTCCAGCTCTATCAATATTTGTCGCTTGAACTGCTCTGTTTTCTTCAGGTTCTCAGACTCCCGTTGCTTCTCCGCTCGATGCCGCCGCTGCTCTTCTATTTTTCGGGCAATTTCAGCCTCCCTGTCAACCAACTCGCGGTAAAGTTCTTCTTTGCCAATTTCCAACTGCCTGTGCTGCAACTGCAGCCTCTCCTGCATCTCCGAGCTTTGCTGCTGCATCTGCGCTTTCTTTTGCTCCATCTGTTCCTGAAAAGTACTTTTTCTCTCTTCAAACTGAGCTCTCAAACGAGCTCTGGTTTCCTGAGCTTCCTTGTAAAGACTGCTAATTTTTTCGCTAGTTTCTGAAGCGATTCTCACTTTTTGACGCTGAAAATCTTCAAGTCTCTGTTTGCGAATAGCATTTGCCTGCTCCTGTTCATCAGCCAAAGATAGCTGTTCGCATTCTGTTCTGTCTCTTGCTTGCTTCTGCAATCTGGCAAAGTGTTCTGCTCGATCTGTTTCGGTTTGCTTTTTACTCGCCTCGTATTTGGCCAATCTCTCTTGCCTCGTCGCCTCGCATCTTCTGCTGAAATCATTGGTTTTATGGTTGAAGTTCACCAAAGCTCTGTGTCGCTCAGCATTCAAAATTTCCCACTTCTGTCTGTTTTCAGTTTGCATCGCACTTTGTTTAGCCTTCTGCTGCTCCGCCCTATTTTGATCAAAAAGTGCCTGCTCCCTGTCGCCCTGCTTCAGCTGCTCCAGCGCCCCTTGCATTCTCTGCTCTTTTTCTCTGCGCATTCTCGCGGCGAACATCGATCTGGTTTCGTATTTGTAGTTTGCAACATATCCTCCATTATATTCCAGATGGATGACGCCTTCTGATGGTGAATGCAGTTTCCATTCCATGTTTGTGAAACCGTAGCACCATGATTTCATATCTGAGTCACTAACCGTATCTGACAAACTATGCGTCTTGTGTTTAAAATAGATGTTAACAGGAAAACCCTTATAGTCATAATGTGTTGATTCCCAAGGGCCCACATGAATGATGCCATCGCCAGCGCTCCATCCAACGACTTTGTATTTTGCAGCTACGCTCCAATGCTCATCAGTATTGTTGCTCAGTTTGCTTCCAGTATTGCCCATTCTGCAATTTCGAATTAAGCTCAAAGTACTTAGCACGGATTAATTATAAGCACTTAGACAGTCTCATGTGCTGAGATTTTTCAGGAACTGGTCGATTACGAGTACTTATAATTGAGTTCTATGCTACGATCGTAGTGCTTAGAGAAATGCTCTCATTTCTAATAACAAATTATTAGATTTGCTCTTGTCAAATTTGGAGATTACCAAGAGGGTCAGAGAGCCAGACATCTAGGAAGAAAAATAAGAAGAATCGGATTAAAAACCACAAAAGTTTGGTGGACCTTGTTAAGGAAAGTTCAAAGCCTTAAAAGCGGTGTTTCTGTACGTATAAATGTGAAACTATATTTTACGAGTGCGAGTGTGAAATGCGGTACGAGTAAAACCAATAGCTATGATCATACGTGATATTTGTTCTGAATTAGTTAGGCCGCTACTTTGCGAGGCAACATCCCCAATTTCATTATACCGGTACAGCAATCCGACTAGACTGTATACAATCCGAGAGTATAAAATATGCACTCTACGTTACATCGACAGATAACGTCATTATACGTCGGCTAAGCGTCGGTGAAATTTAAAAGTACATGTTTGTCATGGAGGTCCTTAGAGTGGCTATGGATCTCTGGTGATTACTATGGTTACTAGGTGATTAGGCGATTATATAGGTGGTTAGCATTATTTTCTATCTCCTTGAAAAAATTTGAAATTTGAAACTTGAAAAAATGAAATAATTTTTCTAACCATATTTTATTAGCGCACTGATAAAAACTGATATTTTGCACCTATTGTATTTAAAAGACACGTATAAATACTGTAGTTTGTTTTAAAGAAACCGCCATCTTCATTTTCTTATTAAATATACCGACGAAAAACACAAGTGAAAGACCAACTTCTTGCTCCTGGGCTCTTGCCTAATACTTGCCTCGATCCGAGTGTCTGATATTTTTGTTCTAAAAATAGCATATTTGTCATTATCACTTACTTGGGAAGATTTTGCCTCTTTCTCCCAAGGTACAACAGTGCTGTTCAATAGAGGCGTGTTGTCTCTCTCTCTCTCTCTTCCCCAAGAGCGTGCTGCCCAGTGCCCAGTACAGGCATTCTGCCTTCTTCCAACCTCAAGGGCGTATTGTCCGATTTAGGCGTAGTTTTTAGACGTACTGTCCATTAAGCGTTCGGCCTATCTCCCTAAACTTACTGTCTACCAGGCGTTTTGCCTATCCCCTAGACTCCCAGTCTATCAGGCGTGCTGCCTCCCTGTAAGACATTCTGTAATAAACGCTACTAGAGTATCAATAAAGTACACTCGAATCAGATTAGAAATAGAATTCTTTCCCACAATCCTAAGGCTAAGAACCCCCCCACCGGTCCAATAACAAATTGATATCAGCTGAGGGATTATAAAGAGAGAACCAGAATACCTAGCTGTCACTAATTGGTGATAGCTGTGGAATAATTTCTTAGGAAAGGAAAGACCCCTACAACAAATTGGTGGCATCGTTAGGAAAAGACGTAGAGACCTGTCACAATTGTTAGAAATAAAACCTTTTGAAGTTGTTTTATGTCAAAATAATAGGTGAAAAAACTGCTTAGAGACTACTACAGAACTCTTACAGATTAGCGGCCATATACTGAGGGATTAGTACAATAACTGATAAACAAGCGCTGTTAAGGAATCGATGCTATCAGCTAAAGCAGACTTTAACAATGCAACTTTGCTTCTAAAAACATCTATTTAAACAAATTAATATTTGCAGCTGTTTACTACGGATCCATGAACAGTGTTTTAGTAGTCCCTGAGGGCATGTTAGACATGCAAGTTATCAATGACGAATGTTGTGGTGCCCAGACTCATGGGGGGGAAAGTCAGTGTTTAAGACGCAATTATTATAAAGCTGCTCTCCACCCTCCTTATAAGCTTTCTACACAATTACTTCGAATAACTGCTGAACTGCTAAACCACTGAATATATTCTAAGGCTTAATTCACAAAATATGTATGGCAAAAATTCAGATAATATAATATAGCATTTTTCAAGCCAATTGAGCCTAGGAGCAAGAAATTTTATCCTTAGTGGGAAAATCAAACTATATTGAAGACTTGCTTTTCATTGTCTATGGCCCGAAAGGGGGGTCTATGAAGCAACCAATTTGGAAATTTGGGCGCGCTATTAATCCTTTCCACAGTTGTGCAAGCCTTAGACCATAGAAAACAGATTTCATTAGACAAACATAGATATGGCAGACGAAGAATTTAGCGAGCAGAGCAGTGACGAAAGTTATAGTTAGCCTAGGCGTGTTGAAACGGGGTGAAACGCACGGCATCCCGTCCGCTGCAATAATCTATGGCCAACTTCAATAAGTAAAAAATCTCGTATGCATTTAAGTATCTAGTTAATGTTTCTTCAACTTGTATATTTTAAAAGCAAAGCTTAGCGCTGCTTAATAATTCTTATTATCATATAGACTATCGTTTTTAATGCATTTTTTAATGAAGCTGTTAAGTCACGATAAATTGCCATAGATTATGAGCGAGAAATTCACTGTTTTTATTAATTTAAGCAACAAGAACTTTAACAGGAAACAGATCGAGGATATAGCAAAGCAAACGAATACCAAAGTATTTGATTTTCGACAGTTAAGACTTATAAGTACGAGCTATATATTCTTTGTTAGAATTTGAACGTGCACCCATCGAAGAGGCAGTTGGCAAACATCGGCTGTTGCACACTTCGCAGGTCAACTTGAGCTTGCTGCATGACTGTTGCACTAGTGGTTGCACTCGTAGTCGCATCGGTTGATGGGGCCAAATTGTCACTAACAGCGGTAGCAACCTTCCTGAGGGTTCTGTCACGCTTGCGTGCGAGATAACGTCGAACAGTGGACTCCGATCGTTGTCCCGTTACCGCCATTATCTCCCCCATAGGCATTCCTTTGTCGAAAAGATCCGCAATACGCGTGACGCGTATGCAGTGATTCGTGTACTGCTTGGAGAGGTTGCACACACTACTAACGTGCTTCATGAATGCAGCCAACCAATTGACACCGCGCACTTGCGTAGCAGAGAATCGAATTTGTCCTCCCGAATTGTTAGTCAGAGGGCGCGGAAAGAACGAGGACGAATTCTGCGGTAACAAACTCCGATAATGCAGGATCAACTCCCGCTGAGCGCCGTAGATCCGACTCTGTTTGCGCTGATTTCCCTTGCATTTTGTTGGATCGCTAGTCTGGTTTTTTGTCTTTAACGGCGGCAACGCAAGATATGGATTCCCATCAGCGTCGACTTCTTCTTGGAGCGTGCCAACTTGCTTTAGACTTGACAGGTGTTCTTGACCTCTCTCGCCCAGGACATACAGCAGCGTAAATAGTACTTCATCTTGCAACCGTTCTGCTGTAGAACGGTCAAAATAAGCACGCATTTTCTGTAAATCACCTTCTTCTATTGGCTCGTGCTGATTGACAGTGCCTCCATCAGCATGAAAATGCCGCACCTTTACTCGCAGCATCCGGTTGGCAGTGGCGAACTCGTCACTGGAAATAATATTTGTTCGACGCTTCAGCACGAGAGTCAAGTACCTCTGCACTCCAGCACGAATGCAGACCAACGTAGCTGGCGAATAGCAACTGCCGTCAGATTTTTTTAGACAGAAGTAAAAGAACCTTAAAAATTCGGCCAAGCGACTGTCACTGATCACGCTTACATCCACAGCACCATGCTTCTTCAAAAACTCCACGAACATTTTGCCATACAGAAACATGTGTTCTCGTGTAGTGCTCGGCAGTGATTCCAGTTCGGCAACATCCATCGCACTGGGTAAATCAGATAGTTCTGGAAGCTTGACACTAGAAACCGCAGCGGCCTCATCAGCCGTCTCGATTTTAGTCAGGTAGTCGATAAAATCTCCAAGAATTTCATCGGAACTGTGGTTCACGGCGCTCAGTTCACTCAGAAAATCTAGTTCAGTAGACGAGACGCCATCTAAACTGTCGACCGGTAGGTTTTTCCAGTTGATAAGAGGCATTTTTAATTCGATTTCTCTCGCTTCTTGCTTCTAGTTCTTAACTTCCTAACAGACTTCATGGTCGAGCTTTTCTTTTAGAGAACTGTATTCTAAAAAATTGTCTATGGTCCAATTAGTGGGGCTCTGCCCCCACACCCCCGCAAGGGAGCTGCGCCCCCTTGTCCTTGCTCACTGCCGAGCCAATATCTATGGCACGAAGACACTGCAGCGTTACTTAATGGCGTGGCTTAATGGCGTTACATAATGATCAACCGAAAACGCTAGTTTATATGATAATGCGATTATGTCTATGGTTTCAGAATTAAATAATGATTATCCAAGTCTGAAACCATAGACTTAATCTACCAGTATCAGCTAATATTTTTTCAATTCGCAAAATAAGGAGTTTTGGCCATAGACAATTTTTGGATTTCATTATTTCTTTCTTTGTCTTGTGTGCTGGTGTGCTAATGTGGGGGCTCCGCCCCCACCCTCACAAGGGGGCTCAGCGCCCCCTTGACCCCGCTTTCTTCTGACTTTGCCTTCAACATTTTCGGCGGGCCGTGAAACCAACTGAATGCATTGGAGTAAATGGGATTTTACCATAGACAGTCTCAGCGGCCCGTGAAACGCGGTTTCACGCCCGCTAACCATAACACTAATATGGATGGGCCGCATCGGGCCGAAACGAGCTAACACTCCGATCGGCGCTACGCGCCTCGGCGTTATAGATCGTTTCTGCCCTCTGCAGCCCATCAATATTGGTATATTTTGCTACAGCCAAAGATGCAGTGGATGAGCAGAATCCTACAGGGCGAGAACCCTTATCGCAAGATAAGCAACGAAAATTACGACCTGATTGTCGCTGCCATCGAGAGAGGTGATAGTGCTGAGCACATTTCGCCATGGCGGGACGTAAAGAGAAAAGCTGTGTATTCTATCAGGCGTCGCTATGAAATCACGGGCCTGTTTTGATTGGTTTCTCTGAAATCAAAGTGCTACTGTCAATCGTTTTCTGATATGTTATCTATTTGCAGACCTTATTTCAGTGAAGTTATTCGTGAAAGATATACGAGCACTGTGAAAAGAATTAATTGCGCGCCCATATTCTCAAATTGGTTGCTCCACAGACCCTTCTTTTGGGCCATAGACAATGAAAAACAAGTCTTCAATAGCTTGATTTTCCCACTATGGATTAAATTGCTTGCTAGTACGCTCGTAGGCTCAATTGGCTTGGAAAATGCTATACTTTTGAACTAAAGCTACTAAAATACTGTAGATAACATAGATTAACTTGGAAGGTATTGCTCTCGTAGTTGTCTTCAATGTAACTATTGCTAAACTTTTGAAAACACTGCTAGAATGCTGAAGGCGTTGATAAACTGCTTAGATCGTTGGTGCTTTTATTGCCAGTAAAACCGTAAATGATAGAAAATACAAAAAACTTACTTTTAGGCTTACAATCACTCGTACAAGAACTTATTTCGGCTTTTAAGGTTTGCAGATAAAGAAAAACGAAGAAAAATGCCTCAAGTGGCAGGCATGTTTCTAAATGTTTTCATCAAGTTGTATTTAAGTACATGTACTTGGAAAATGTTGGTACCTTCTAACGCGACGCACAAAAGCATGTTCGTTCCTAGTGAAAAATATATGCAAATCTAACTTTTGGACTGAAATGGCTTTGGGTCAGCTTCTTAAGGGTTGGCGTGCCTGTGCATTTTTCTGCTTACCCCGGCTATGTACCTCTAAGCCACGTGACTTGGCTGCAGGGCGGCCTCCGAAACAGCGAGGAAGACAAGAACCGCGAGCCTGCGTACATCAAAGCTGAAGTTCTCTTTCAGATTACTGCACTTATAAAACTGAAGTTCCTTTTTTCGATTAGCTAGTTCGTAAACAAAAATGAGGCCTTTAGGTACTTCAGAACTTTTATAGCATTTACGCCTGCAGAGGGTCTTGGAAAAATAAGTTTGCTGCTGCGTTTTCCGTTCTGATACTCAGAAGGTAGTTTAGCTTAATTGCAACTAGCAGCATAAAACAACTCATTAGTTTTATGGTTATAACAGCACAGTTATTAATAAAAAAAGGTACATGAAATGGACGAGAAACAGCAGGAGCATCATTTCATGTTTGCCGTCAAAAGAAATAAGCACGGAATAAGCGACAGACAGAACCTGAGAAATGTGTTTTTAGCTGATCTGGATCGTGATGACATTTATCTACTCTCCAACTATTGGAAAGCATCTATAACAGAGCAGAAGATAAAGTCTACTACACACAGCAAACAATGGTCCGTGCACATCAGCAGGAATCATGGACGAAATGTAAGTTTTCAATAGTTTGCTTTACTAAATTAGTTACTAAAAGGAACACATGGTTAAGCGCGCATGACATTAGCGCGTATTTTGAAACTGCTCTAATTGACACAAGCGCGCACTGGCACAAGCGCGCATTTTAACTGTTTGACTCAGGGACTCTGATGCAGGAGCGCATTTTAAATGCACGTGTCTGGCACAGACGCGCATCTGAATACAACTTGAGCTCGGGTGATTATGGCGTGGATGTTTTATGGGTATTTTGATGATTCAGCACCTCCCCTCAGGTAAGTGCAGTTGAAACGAATACAGAATATTCTTGATGCTACGGGTCTAAAATATGAGGCTAGATACGAGGGGCGCTAGTCAGTCACGTGATGTACACTCAGCAACATGTTAAAGTTTCCTTTCCACCCCAAAATCAGTGGTCAACTTTCCTCAGATCTCAGCCCTAAGTGACGCAGTTCACACCACGTCCGCGGGCTCGTTTGGGCTGATTTCGCAATCAAGCTGATATAAAGAAAAATAGACTGATATTAGTGTGTTGTCAATGATATTATTATAAATTAATTAATTAATTCATTCATTATTCAACTGATGAATAATTTATCAGTTGACCACTGGCTTCGGGGTGGAAACTTTAACATGTTGTTCAGCGTATATCTTTTGTGGTCCTAAATGTACTATGAATACCTACAACCACGAGAAGGGATTGTGTACAGGCTGTTTGTGCATATTTCTGTTTATCGCATAAAAGCCCGCTACTCTTATCCAATGTCACTATTCTAAATAGTTTGAGAATGAAGTCAGTCGAGGGCAACAGAAGAGGCTCGTGCCTCTATTGGTATCAAGGATTGCTATACCGCAAGGACAGCGACCGCAAACGGAGTCCGAGGCTACCGCTGTACACAGAAGACTTGTGCCGGCCGCGCTGCTGTGCAACAAGATGGGACAGATTCATGCCTCCGCACACAACCACGAAGCGGAGCCTCGACAAAAGGAATTGCTGCAACTTCAATCGCGACTGAAGAGACGGGCCGAAGAGAACAGTGCCAGTATGAGGGCGGTTTCTGATTCATCGGCACCCTTTGGCTGCAGCGTGTAGGAAGCAGTCGTCTCTCAGTGCGCGGACTGGCCAGGCGTACGAACTGCGATATTGAGTCCTTCACCAGGGCCTGTCACGACTAATTAAGAAATCTACCTGGATAGCCTTGTGAAAGCGATCAAGACACATCTGCTAGACTGCGACAGGACGGGGAAGGGCAAAAAGTACGGCGACAAAAGCACAAGCCGCTGCTGCAGTCGAAGAGATTGTTCCACACAGAAGAGAACCTGCGGCTGCGCCTAATCAATCGCATCGAGTTTCTGACGCTGTTGTCACATGTTTCTGAGAAGGTCGGGGACACCGTTCAGCTGGTATCCGAGCATCCGCCGGCCTTCGGCCTTCGTTGTGGCAACCCACTACTTTGCAGCGGCAACCAATTTTCTTGAATCCATTCCTGTTTCCTAACCTCCAATGAATGGAAATCTATTTTCATCAAAGCATCTGGTTTCATACTGCGCTTTGTGCCGGTAGTTTTACTTTGCTTTATTCGGATTTTTTACTTTACTTTTGATTGCTCGTCTTTGCATTTCGTCCAACAATATATTTGTTGTGACTGACGCGAGAGACAGAATTTTACCTGAACCAGACGCCTACAGCCCCGACGTTGGCGTAGGATCCGATTATATTTTTGAGCTCAAAGCTCTGTAGCTAATTGCTCAAGAGTAAGTGTGCATCTACGATGTAGTGTATACAGGAGTTAAAACCAACGTGCCGAGAAGGGGGGTGCAGAGTACTACAATATTTACGACTTTTCTTGCCGTAAAAAGTGTCTGCGCGCTTGTGTTAGCGCGCTTGTGTCTGCGCGCGCTTCTGCTTGTGCGCGCTAATTCAGCCCTCCGACTAAAAATAATTCTTGTAGTAGAGTATTCCATACATTAGTAACTTAGCGGGTGGGGAAGGAGGGCCTCCTGTGGCTGGCAATTAAAAGTACTGGTATATGCATGGGCGCCCCCTAATCAGTAGCTTCGACAACTCTGGTGCTGGATCACCTTGCCAAATAAAATGACATCCGGTAGAAAATGCGCCCCCATAAAAATTCGGTATCTAATGCAAACTACTGAAGCAAATTGAGAAATGATCAAAATAGGAATTTAAGACATACTCTCGTAAGAAAAGAACACATAAATTAGCTTTCAATATAGTTTGGATAGTATCCGCCTCTTTCTTTCGGATCCGCGGAAGAATTAAAAAGCCCTTAAATTAAAAAAGGTCTCTGGGCACAGACACGTCGCAGGTCACTCGCGCCCTGGTGGATTAGGGCCAGTGGGTTTTGCTCGATATCCATCAGGGTGAGAACAAGGGTGTTGCGCGATCATTCCGTGGGTGAGAGAAAATCGGGAAGCAATATACGCGTTACTGATCGCTAATAGTAGGGGGATCAATGGGAACAATAATATATGCACGCAATTACAGTAATGATGCGGCTATTGCGTGGGCGCTGGGCAGGCAGCGTGAAAAGGAGGACGAATACACGAGAATGAGTGCATTTATTAAGATTAGCAATAGCCAGAACACATAGGAGCCCAGAATAGAAACGTGGAATTCCCCAGGGGCATGACAGGGGAGAATTAAAGGAATTACATTGAATGGGGTTTGTCAACTCGGTAGAACTATGTTGCTGCATGGGTTTTTTGTGTGTACTGTCACTCTCTTTCCCTCGGGGATTGATGTACATGTACGGTACATGTGTATTCGTACGTACATGCTAGGAGTCGAGGGGGACTGAAATTTGACTGCTATTCAACGGCTTCTCAGCCAGGCTTGTGATCGTGGTTCATTTTGATATTTTGTCTCCGAAAAATTGAGTTGACTTTAGCTCACAAGACTCTAGCTTAGGCTAAGAGGAGAGGAGAGAGGAGAGTTATGCCTTGAGTTAAAATAAAGCTGCCACTTGTTGACCACTGGAAACTTTAAATATTTCAAGAGTAAATGGTGAAGGTGCTGGGCCGGAGAGACAGGGAGGCGAGCTCCCTAACCTGGGCCCATTCCATCAGCGCCTAAACCCTCAGCCCGACCGCTGAGACATTTTGATCTCTGTTTGTATTTATAGTTCCGTTTTAAGTTCTGAACCCTAGCTAAGCTTTAAAAGGCGCCATGGTTTTAATTAGCTGATTGAGAGAAGATTTTTCAGTTCCTCGACAAGATATAGTTTGAATGAGGTTTAGCATATCTGGCTGGTCCAACAAGTATAGATCATAGAACGGTTATAAGAGCGCTTCTGAGCTCGAACTTTAACGTAGTTGAAGATAGTAAATTTCATAAGCCGTTGACTTGTTCAGATATAATTTCCCATCGTTAAGTAGATCTTTTAAATTTTAAGCCGAAGGTGACTAGCTAGACTTTTCGACTACATGAAATTTCGAACCACTTTAACTTAAAATTTTGTGACTATGCAATACAATACATGTATTTGATGATGGTGTAAGTGGGCCTTAAAACTATAACAAATAAAATTAGGTGGGACAATTGCTAGTAATGACTGAAGTCAATTAAACTTGGAAGGCATAACAACCCCCTACACGTAGTTATACACGCGCGTCGTGCGTGACAATCACTAATAATTCGTATCAGCAGAAGTTAAAATATATTTTCATTGTCTTACTACTCAAATAATATTAATTTGAAATTATTCTTTCAGAGCCCTGAGAGCTGGAGCTGCCAGGTCAAAGTTGACAAACAATCGAAAGAACTGTTTGTATTAATAATGAGTATGAAAATGAACGAATGCATCAGGATTGCTGCATCCAGGGTCTCAGTTGCTGACCGAAGCCAGAAGTTCAACCGGTTAACAATCGAGTCGGAAGGAGAGATCCACATCACTTCTAATAAACTACAGGGGAGCACACTTACACTAGTTGCTCCCTCAGTTTTCATAGATGTAGGGGCGATTGTACAGTGTTCGAAGCTGATATGCGAGTCAAGAAGTCGTGAAGCATGCAATCTTAAAGTATCAGGCTCCCTCCTGCCCCTGCAGGACAGTCGTTTTAAAAAGCAGTTTGACAGCAGTGTTACAATCGAAGTGGATGGAACCGCAGAGATTAGCATGGAAGGAACTATCGGATACTCGCGAAAAGAAGAGCAAAGAGCAGAAGAAGTAACTTTAAGCCTCACTGGTAGCATAACAAATGTTGGGCTTGTCTTCGCCAAGACCAAGCTAAAAGTTTTCGCTCAAAATGTACGATCTCCAGAGTCTGTACAAGAGGCAGCAGCTCGCGTGGCAAAGTACCATCGGGAAAGCATGACAAACCAAGAGCTTGAATTAACATTGGATGGAGAAGGTAGAAGACTGGATGAACAACTACTCATAAGATGTACCAGTCATTCCCGAGAACTGAACCAGCTACTTTGCTCAGGAGCCGATCCCAGCTATAGAAATAACCGGGGTCGAAGGTCGAGCGCAACGCTGCGGCAGTCTGTGAATGATCTGAGCAGCGATGCGAATC
This sequence comes from Macrostomum lignano, assembly GCA_002269645.1. Lineage (NCBI taxonomy): Eukaryota > Metazoa > Platyhelminthes > Macrostomidae > Macrostomum > Macrostomum lignano. The sequence continues at coordinate 38,467 of NIVC01002610.1, read as the reverse complement.
GGGTCAAACAAGAACGAGCCAGACTGGATGCCAATCGAGCGCGTCTGGAATGGGCAGAAAACAGTAAGGGAATTTTCAAGTCAGAATCTATTTTCTGCGTTGTCAAGCAGAATTTTGACAATCTAGGTCAGCTCATAGGGGCCAAAGTTCACCTCAAGATCAAAGGAGATGCTTATGTCGAGCGGCTGTCAGTGTGGAAAAGCGGGTCCATAAGCGGATACTGCCGTGAAAATTTTGAAGTATTTGGAAGAGTCATTGTCGAAGACTTTTTTGCTTTGGAAGTTGGAAACTGCAAAGTTCACAAGAAAGCAGACCTTTGGCTGGTGAACGGTGGCACTTTGTCGGTGGCAAACACTTTGGAAAACTATCAACGCATACACAACACTTTCCAAATTCTCAGCCTCGATGTCGGAAATTTTATTCAAGATAAAATGGCAGCGCTTTGTTCAGCCGTGGAAAGTGAAGCGGAAGTTCAAATAACGACTAGGAGAGCAAGCGATCAAGTTTGCGGCAGCATCAGCGGCTACAGAGTTACAGTCAAAGCCTTCGATAAACTCACCATCCAGGCTAATGTTAAAGCGGAAGAATCCGTGCTTAGTGTAATTTGTGGTCCAGGTGGTCACATCTCATTTCGAGAAAACGTGCTGATAACAAAAGGGCCCTTCATTGTGCACTCTTCCTTCAACCGAACCGGGGTTGATGTAGAAGTGGATAGCTGCATCCAGTGCATGGGAGTAGTCATTCCAGCAGCAACGGCCGAATTCAGTTCGAGCAGCAGACTGGTGTGCCCGCCAGAGTCAAACTACGAAGCACCAAATCCTAAAAGCATTGAAATCGTGCTACACAAAGCAAATACGCACAATGGATCTGAGTGGGACTTTGCAGCTGATGAAGTTACCATTTTTATCGCAGATCAGTTTACTCATCACGGAAGACTGACCCTCTCTAGGACAAAGGAAGAGTGTAGAACTACGCTTCATATCAAAGGACGACGCTTTACAGACAAGGGAAGCGTAATTGGAACAAAGCACCTGTCCATTGATTTGGAAGATGACTGTACACTGGCAAATGATTTTCAAGCGCTGGATTCGGTTGTCATAGTGACAAACCAATGGCTTCATATTTTGCCCCAAATCAAGCTTCAGTGCATAAGAGGCAATTTGCAGATCAGAGCCAATGAATTTGCTAACTTTGGCTCCGTGGTGTGCTACAAGGATACGCTGATTGTTGCCACTGACATTGATAATTCTGCAGGAAGCATTGTATCGACTCATGGAACTGTGTTCATCTTTTGGCTGGGCTCTCATGAAAACTGCTACCTCGAGGGACATGTAAACGCTGCAGCCCAACTTGTGTGCGTAGCGACAAACTCTAAGAGTCTCCATGTCCAAGCCAATTCTCATGACCAGCTTCTCCAAGTAAAGCTTCCACCAAGTGGCGCAAGCTTTCAGTGCTTGTCGGGCTCCGTGATAATGCACAGTGAAGTTAGCGCACCCGATCAGAGTTATCTTCACCTGCGAGTTGCCGAGATGATTGAACTACGTCGAAATGTTGAGTGTCAAACAATGATAATTCAGCCACACAAAGATTTTAGAATGGATTTGAATCTTACTGTGGCCAAATCGCAACAGGTGCAAGTAAGCAGTCTTCTTGTGAGCCACTTAAACGATGAGCTGTACCACAATGACTACCAGCTCACAATAAAAGGCCAACGAGATGCGAGGTTAAAATGTCAGACTTTTCTTGGATCGGAGATCAGTCTTCAGCTCGAAATTCGAGTCGAGATGGACTTGCCCAGCCAACTGATAGCTCATCGACTGTCAGTGGCAGATACACTGTCTGTTACAAGCCACCAAAGTTTTTGTGATGACTTTCTTCTGACTTGCAACAAGGACCTTAGCCTTAGCGGGCTTGTCGAATTAGTGGGGCTGAAGAATTGCCTTGTTACAGCCCAGGAGTTCATACAGTCTGAAGAGGCTATCATTGAGTTCCAAAGTGTTGAAAAAGCAACCATTCAGGCAGACAGCGTTCTGATTCGCGGCAGTGTTACTTCATGCATGGCTGGAGAAAATCCAGCAATGGTGATTGAAACAGAAACTTTAAACTGCTGCGGCAGCATTCGATTTGGGAGCTACACTTCACTTAACTCTGGCAAACTAATATTGAACGCAAAAACTGTTGAAATAAGTGGTGAAATCACTCAGTTCGAAAAACAAAAGCCACCCCTGCTGCTGGTTCAATTTGAAAATAAGATGCAAATGCGCCCAAATTGTGAGATTAAAGTTGGAACGCTTCTAGTGAATGCTGATAACGGTGAGCTGCTAGCAATTAACTCAGCGAAAACTTTTGTATCAGAGCTGATGGTGGTCCAGTCTGTCAAGAAATTCATCTGGGAGTCCAGCAAACTCGAGCTGAATCAAGCGCGACTGCTAGTAAGAAAAGTTGATAGGTTGATTTTTGAAGACACGACTGTAGAATGTCCGTATGGCGTTGTGCTTGAGGATTCCTTAGTGGGCAGCTACGATGAAGTAAGCACTGCTGAAGTGAGAATCTGTGCTCAGGAACTCATAGCAAAATCAGCCTTCGAAATGCGAAACATCAATGCTGTAGAGATTCATGCAGATAAATCCGCTTCACTTGGACCTGGAAGCAAAATCACATTCTGTAAGAATTTACGCCTGATAAGTAAATTTATGGATAATCTGGCTTCTATACAAGACACGGGATCCATTGCTTGCGAAGCGGAAAATGCTCTTGTCGTTGGAAGCCTAAAATGTCGTTCGAAGCTCTCCATCTCAGCATCAAAGCTTATTTACAACCAAGGTCAGCTGAGTGCAGAAGATGTCATACTTAACGGAAAAGTGCTAATGCACTTGTGTAAAAGCGATGATGGCGATGATGCAAGCAAATTCACACCAGCAATAGTTCAGGCCAAAAATTCGCTTAAAATTAATAGCTGTGCCCTCATCACAATATTTTCAAAGCTGTGTAGCCCAACGATATCCACCAGAAGCATTTTGCACTTTGGCTTTGCCGAACAAATTTGCACAGATATCGAATCGGGGTCTGACGAGCTGAAGGCTTCAATCAAAGATTTAGAAAAGGTACTGCAGCCAGAATCAAGCAATCAGATGTGTGATGCACTGAAAATCATGGTGCTAGACGCTGCAATGGCTTTCAGAGAAAATCATAATCGGTGTGCCCAGGTTGTTTCGGCTGCGACTAAAATGGTACTTCAGACGGTGACAGAGACTTCTGGTCTGCAGAGAAATTCCTCAGTTGCTAGTCTGCTTGCAGGCTTTACTGCTTCCATCAAGGAAGGGTTTTCTGAAACAGAAGAAGACTTATCGGATTACTGGAAGAAGCTTTACAAGTGCGATTGGACGCCGCTGAAATCAAATGGACTGTTCGAACGAAGTCGGTGGTTGTGCCTGATCGGACCTACTCGAATTGAGGCCCAGAAAGTCATGTATGATTGTGAAAGCTGGCGGTCTGATGGCTCCATGGCGGTGAAGGATGGAGCCCTCATCAAATCCGTCTGGGCCCAGCTTTGGTCCGATCAGCCAACAACATGGCTTGTGTGCACTGGGGATGTGCACATTTTTGCGGAGAAACTCTTGAAGACTCGAAGCTTGACATCTGAAGAAGCCTCTGTAACTCTAAGAAGTGCTCAAATTGAAGCGTACGGAATCTGGTCAGCACGGAATTTGCTGATGGCCGCGGAGGAAAGCCTCGGCATTGACGAGATCCTTGGTGAGACGGAGGTTTGGATCACCGCTAAGAATGCTCGAGTGGGCAATTTGGCATCTGAGAGACTTTGTTTACTGTCTGAATCAGCGAGTATCGTGAATAGTACAAGCACAGAGATTTTGGAGGCAATTATTTCCAATGAACTCGATGCAAAGCTTGTATTTGCGTCTAAAACCTTTCTAATAGCATCTGATAGCTCTGTCAGCATTAATCTAGAGTCATCGAAGTTAGAAAACTGCACAATCTTGAGCGACTTTTGCCAGATTCTAAAGTGCTCGTTTACTAACCTAAATTGCAACGTCACTGATGAGTTGCTGGTAAGAACATCGCACGTGTTTGAAAAGTTCTTGGCAAAAACTAAGCGACACTTAAGCATTAGTGACTTTTGTTTCCTTAGCGCCTTGCACTGTACCGTAGAAGAGAAAATCAGCATTCAGCAGGTAGAAGCACAGCACCTGACTGTTTCGTGCTCCGACCTTCAAATTGACGACTTATTAGCTGCTGCACTTAAAATTGTCAAAGCTGAAAATATTACAATAACTGACTCGAGCGTCACCGATTTAGAAGTTCGCTCTAGTAACATGACGAAGATTGCAGGTAGCTCAACAAAGACCTGTCTAGGAACAGCAACCTGCACGAGTAATAACTTCGAAATTGCAAATGTTTATGTCACTGAAACTTTGGTGTTATGCAGCTTCAAAGCAAAAGTAAGTGAAACTATGCTCTCCAAACTTTGGTTCATATGCCCTAAAGAAGGAGAATTATCCATTCAGCAATCAATGAGTGACGAATTTGTCGCTTTCTGCTCCGATTTGACGTCAAAACAAAACAAATTTACTCGACTGGCATTCCAGGGAAAGCAGTTAAAACTTTTCGAGACAGAGACAGAGAAAATGCATGTAGATGCTTACAGTGGTTTTCTTCTGTCCAAATCTAGCGTCTTTGGCGACCTCGTAGCCTGGTCAGAAACTGCGCACGCGTTTGCCAGCTTACTGGGCTCGATGAAACTTCGTGGCTGTTCAGTGGGAGCTACAGTAAGAATGTGTGAAGTCCAGACGGACATTGAAATCTCCTGCCGAATGCTGAGAATGTCCGACTCAAGCGGCAAGTCCCTGAAGATCTTGTCAAGAGGAAACACAATCTTAGAGAGGCTGATGATTGATGAAGGCTGTGATGTTGCCAGTTTGGGTCATGTTACTGTGAGCGATTGTCAGCTGGACCATTTCAAACTACTGGCTGATTCGTCTGTGAATGTCGAAAGGCTCATTACAAATAAGAGCACAGTCGTCATCGCCAAGGGTCATACAACACTGAAACAACTCCTAGTCGGAAGTCTCCATGTGGATATAGGAAATTCTTATCTCAACATTCATGATCTCAACTCGGTAGGTCTGAGTTGGCTGAACTCGGGTAGACTGTGCATTTCCGACTGTCAATCTCAGTCGGATCTGAAACTGACTGTCTCGATAGCAGCTCGAGTTGCGCAATGTTTTTCACGCACTCTAGAAGTCACGGGTACGACAAATGGAATCGTGGGAGTCCGGCTGCTCGCAGTAAAATCGGAAGAGATAAACATTACTGATGCACTTTTCGCCTCAGTATCGACAACAGAAATCGTTAACAGTGTCGTCTTCAAAAGAATTTCGGGTGATGTACGAATCAAGTCAAACTGCAGTCTGCACAATCTGACAGTACAAAGTAACGGCATTCTGGCAATCAGTGACTCAGAAATTGGTCAGGTAACAGCCGTGTGCAGGCGTTGCTGCATTACAAGCACTTTTGGACTGCAGACAAGTCTCTTCATTCACGCCAAAGAAACCATGGCCGCACCAGCAGTGCTGTTGAATCTCGTATCGAGAATCGACTCTGTCGAACTCGCTGGCAAGAACATCGCCTTGACGGAATGCGTCTTCAAAAACGGTACCATTCAAGCGGATGCTCAGTTCACAATGACTGGCTGCAACATTCGGGATACAGCCTGCATCCAGAGCGCCGAAGTCCGCGTGGCAGACACTGATGCTACCAGAATTCAAGTCAGCGCCTCAAACATTTGCGAGATCAAAAGTTTGCGATATGCAGAGGTCCAAATCAAGACAAAGAAACTCGAACTTCAAGGCTGTTGTGTTCAAAAGGTTGAAGCGAAAGTTGAAACTACTGCGCAGGTGACCGCGTGTGAATTCATTGAAAGCCTTCTACTAAAAGCAGATGTTACAATGATTTGTGGTGTTTTGGTGCAGGATCGAATGCAGGTACAGACAAGGGTGCTTGATCTAGACGGTAGAAATTCCAAACAAGAAAGCGAAGGATTCACAAAAGAATTGCTCGTGATGTCTGGTCCTGAAACATCTACAAAAGGAACAGCTGTGAACATGAAAAACATCAGGACAATGCAGCTTCAAGTGAATCAGAGACCCAATACGGTAGTGTTGAGTCACGTGACGATTGAGAATACAGCTCTTTTGACCGGTAATGATATAAAACTAGAAAATGTTGAGACTTCGATGCTGATTTTGAGCGCTGAGCCGACACAATGTAAGATAAGCTCAGGATTTATTGATTCGCTAAAGGGATCAGTGCAAAATATGTCAATTTTGACTTCATCACTAAAGCACACGGAACTGTCATGCGACTCTTTTGTCTTAGCTGGTGAAACAGACATTCAGCAAGAGCTTGTATTGAAAGTGAACATGCTGGAAATTAAAACTGCCAAAGTTGGATCAGCCTGGATTTGCCCCAAAGGATCCAAAGCTTCGGCCACTGCAACGATTGAAGGATTTTCAACAGAGTCGACTTTTAAAATCGATGAATTCAACAAAATTTCAATTAACGAGTGCTGTGGATTCAAAGGAGAAGTGACGTTGAAATGTCACACATTTGACGCAATGAAGCTTTGCAGGTTCGATCAAAATGTGAGCATCGATTGTGAGCGCTGTGAAATGGAAAACCCGGAGTTCTCTGCATGCCTAACACTGCGCAGTCGTGATGGTTTTATCCACGGGGCCAGAGTGAGCAACAGGTGCAGTCTGTTTGTGTCCAAATCACTGAGTCTATTGGACTGCCAACTTAACGGTGCAGTGAAGTCATTTGGCAAGCAGGGGTTGCTCAAATTAGAGAATTCCAAATGCAGAAGCTTCCACCTAGAGGGCAGCGATGTGGAAATAATTGGCGCAGACACGAGTGAAAGATCTTGGATCAGTGCTGCCAGCAAAGTGAATATTCGCAAGTGCCTGATTAGCGATGAAGTGGCAGTATCAGCCAGAGTTATCAGGATTGATGGAGAGATCTCATTTATTAAGTCACTTCGTATTGACTGCGCTAGCGAGCTGCACATCGGGAGCCTAAAAGTGGATTCCAGCCTGCAGGTCACTTCGTCGGGCAGAATTCGGGTGAACAGTGGAATCACCGCAGCTTCTTTTCTTATTCGCTCAGAATCAGAACTGCCAGATTTTGGGGCCGCAAAAGACTGCCAGTTTGACGAACTTCAAATTGACTGCCCAAGTTTTGACAAGGAGAATTTGGTCCGATTCATCAATGCAAAAACTTTCGAGTGTGTCAGGAATGTATTGAAAATAAAAACTAGAAAGCCAATCAAACTTTCTGGTAATGAGTTCCGAGAAAGGGAACTTGCTTTGAAATTCGACATAACACTTGCCGCTCCGTCCATCAGCTTCAGAAATATTTGCGTTGTGTCCTGGAAGCAGATCTGCCTCATAGCCGAGTCAGGTGGAATCGATCTGCAGGAATATACAATACAAGCTGAGCAGATCACACTGGATGAGAAAACACAGGGGATGCGAAACAATGGCAGATATACTGAGCACCTTGGCTTCGAAGGTTCCATCACAACAAAGGCTACATCTCCGTTTGCAAGCATTTCCAGTGCTTACACACGTCACAACGAAGCTTTCAGTTTGTCTTCTCCGACTCAAATGAATCCTAAGACTACTCAAGCTTCACTAGCTAAAGAACTTGAACAGCGCTTCCTCACTCCTTGGGAGATGAACGTATTGACTAATGTTGAGGAGAGAATCAGCAATGATCCTAGATTCTCAGAAACAGCTGTCGAACAGCCGTTCAGTTCACTGACAGAGGCAGCCAAAAGCCCCACTGAGGCACCGGAGCCGTTCAGTTCACTGACAGAAGCAGCAAAAAGCCCCACTGAGGCACCGGAGCCTTCAAGTTCAATCGACTTCAGCTCAGACGCAGCCACTGCCTGTAAGTTTAGCGCAAAAGAATCAGATCAAGAATGGTGGCAATTCGATTCCGAGTGTCGCTCAATCAAAGCGGAAATTCAGGCCAAACTGGAAGCAGTGGCAAGCCAGATCAACTGCGACTTTGAAGTTCCAGACTATAAAAATACCGAACAACAGCTAAAACTGCTGGTGGATAAGGCCACGACGGATTTCAATAGAGAGTTCGAGGCACCTCAAAGAACTTTGGATGGACACCAGAGCTGGCGAGACTTCGATAATTCCTGCTCAGTGTGCACTCGGAGTGATCCAGAAGATCCAGAAGACTTCCATGAAGCCAGAAAAGCTATGCAGTCCTGCATCACTGATTGTAGAGACATTCTACCAGTGAGCATTCGCGAGAAATTGCCGGACCAACTGCCTCAAGAGCCGGAGAGCTACATCAACCGCGTCCAGCCTCTGATTTGCGTCTCCCAGTTTCGGGTGACTATCGGGCCCTCCCGTGTGACCGAAATCGACGGTAAAATCGAGCTGGCCAATTTCTGCAGCGCCGGTGCGACACCGCGACCCGCCTTTCTTCGGCCTGTGGACCGGCAGTCGGAATATAAGGCGAAGGAGTTCAACATCAGAGTGCCCGACTACTACAGCCACCACTATTGGGATCTCAAGTAGCTTAATTGATCTTAATTCAATGATACATATAGCCATGGCTGAAAACCACCGTAATTCTGCCACTGAGAATTAGCTACAGTGTAGCTTGTAACTTATCAATGAAGCCCGATCGTTTTCAATAATGTTTTCCCTAACCGTTGTTATATGATTTCAATCCCTGTACACGAAAAGCATACACGTAATTGAAAATTCAAATGCGATAGCAAAATTTTTTTTAATGATTTCCCCTAATTTTATATGTAGGCTTGTTAGGAGTAGATTTTTTAAGTATCTCATTTATTAAACTCAATTGCTTGCCTGAATTAAACATTTACGCAAAACTTTATTCGCTTAAACGACCCATTCAAACCACCATCAGATTCAGCCAATTTTAGTGAGGGGGTTTCACATCTCCGAAAACCATCCATCATGCAGCTTCTCTCACAACTCTGTATCTCCATCAACGGTTAGAGTTAGGGTAGGGTTAAGAAATTGTCGGAACTATGAGAGGTGCTGTCGACATTTTCAGAGGTATGAATTGCACCCCTTTTAGTGATTACACAACTTGCACCTCACTTTTCATTGGGTTTCTATTTTTTGCGTCGGTTTAATGGCTTACTATTTGATGGCGGTGTTGAACGAGCCTTCAAACTTGCTTGTTTTTCACAACTATTTCGCTTTAATTTTATTAATATGTTGGAGCCTTAAATTATGCAAGCTGAGCTAATTATAGTACTTGAACCCAAGCATACATGCGCAACAGTCGGCCGAGTCGGCCGATCCGGCCGACCGATTTGGCGGCCAACCAAGTAAGTCGCAAAATTGATTAACCGCCAAAAAAAACGAAAAAACAAAAGACGAAAAAGGGGAAAGGAAAAGGAAAAAACGAGAAAAAGGGAGCAAAGAGAAAGAGAAAAACACAAAAAGAGTTGTAAGTGCTGTAAGTTGCAGCACTGAAGACAAGGTAAGTCGCACCGAGGGCGAGCTAAGTCGCACCGAGGGCAAGCTAAGTCGCAGCAGGACCGAGCTAAGTCGCATCGAGGGCGAACTAAGTCGCACCGAGCGAGAGCTAAGTCGCACTAAGGGCGAGCTAAGTCGCACCGAGGGCAAAATAAGTCGCACCGAGCGAGAGCTAAGTCGCACTAAGTCGCAGCAGGACCGAGCTAAGTCGCACCGAGGGCGAGCTAAGTCGCAGCAGGACCGAGCTAAGTCGCACCGAGGGCGAGCTAAGTCGCAGCAGGACCGAGCTAAGTCGCACCGAGGGCGAACTAAGTCGCACCGAGCGAGAGCTAAGTCGCACTAAGTCGCAGCAGGACCAAGCTAAGTCGCACCGAGGGCGAGCTAAGTCGCACCGAGCGAGAGCTAAGTCGCACCGAGGGCGAGCTAAGTCGCAGCAGGACCGAGTAAGTCGCAGCAGGGCCGAGGTAAGTCGCAGCAGGACTGAGTTAAGTCGCAGAGCATCTTTAGGATTATTAGGTTAGGATTAGTTTAGGATGAATTTAATGTATCACTTACTAGGGTGTAGGCTACGTGTGCATTAACGCATCAATTTGAAAAATTAAGAATTACGAAGCCAGAAATGGCTAAGGAATAGAAATAGGGATAGAATAACTTATAAGCAGTAATTTTTCAGCCCTATTACAATTGCAAATCATACTTTTAATAATATTTAATTAGCAAATTAAAACTGCAAGATTCTAACGGTCTTATATATGAACTTAGAAGAACTGTAGTCTTAATGATTATGCATGTACCATTGTAATAATTGATTAAAATTGTAGCAGATTAAAACTGATAAAAAACTTTTAAAATAGTCCACTTAGCAAATCAGAATCAGAATCTTTATTTTCCTCGTCTATGTTGGATTCTTTTTGCCGTTGACCTCCAGGAGCATCAGAACGCCAGTGTTTTTTCAGCCAATCATTGACATAAATATCCGGCTTAAATTTCATCAGCGGAGGCCCATTTATTCGAATCCGTAGTAGATGCTCCAATGTTTTTGGTGCCAAGCGTGTTCTCCTGTCATAGGCAATGTGCTTATAGATAGAAAACCCTCTTTTAGCCTCAGCTGATGATATTGGCAAAGTTAACACAACCATAATTAGATTCTTTATTCTGGGCAGCCATTCAACAGTTCTTGTCTCTAGAAAGTGACTCCAAAATTTCACCGGACCTTTGCCTTTGTAGGCACAGAAGTCAACACTATGCGAAGTGATCAAACTTTTTAGGAGTAGACCGAACTGACCAGAGATTGTCCTTTCTGTAGCGCGTTCTGAAGCATCTGCATCTCTAGAGTCTGAATCAGAAAGATGGTCCTCTGTTTCAGATTCAGAGCTGTCATCTTCCATTCCAAACCGTCTAGCAAGAGGTATGATTCTCGAACTGTATGTAAAGACAGTATGTAATGTTTCAGCATTAGGCAATAACACTGGGTTGAGCACATTAAATATTGAGTAGTCATCCTCAGGAAAATAATTACGCAGCTGATCAATTATGCTATCAATGATTCGACTGCGAATCTCATCCAGTGCTGGATAAGCTCCCATGTCAACAACACTGCCACGTCCACTAGCATCAAATAATCTATTTCTTAGAGATCTGTCTGCAGCAGAACCTGGTTGCTTCAACTCAAACCTCTCTGTTGGATCGCTGCTTCCAGGGCCGGAAGGACAAGCAAAGTTAGAATAAGATAGGTCTCTTGTGTGACATCCTGAATGGTATTCCAGCTGCGGATATCCATCTGCAGTTCCCAAAACTCGACGACACTTGCAGGAAGCCAAAAAGTCCACAATGCGAGGACCATTGTTCGTTTTTAAGGTTTCTAGTGAATGGATAAGGTTAGTGTGGCGTTCTTGCAAGCCAATAAATGTACCCTTGGCTCTTTGAAACTGCAAGGACTCAAATTCCAGTAATTTTAGAATGTCCATGAGAAATAGATGTAATGAATAATACCGGACATTTTGCAATGTTTTCAATAATCCAGAGGCAGTTGCTTTACTTTCGTCATCAAAGCCTGAGGAAGGTGATTTGATATTTTCTAAATTTGTCAGAAGCAAGTAGTATGACTTTCGAATCACATCAAGAGCAGACACTTCCGATGCAACCCACCTGATACGATATATTCTTTTTAATTCATAGAAAACCAAGTTGAGTGCTTCCGAAGTTTGTGCCAAAGATGCCTTACGTTTAACAGCGTGGCTCATATAAAATTTGTGTAGAGAATTTATATTCTTATCGAGATGTTGCATAAATGGGAAGATTTCAAAGGCATGATAGATTGAAAGTTCTAACTTATGCGCTGCACAATGGTGCTGAAAAAATTGTTTGCTAGCCCAAGGCCTCAGTTGACTTATTAATCCCACTCGACTTCCTGTCATTACGGATGCACCATCAGTTGTCACCCCCCATAGCCTTCGTTTGATTTCATCTTCTAGCTTGTCATCCGAAAATAAACGGATGAGAAGTTCATAAATGCTTCGTCCAGTCTCTACTTCAGTCAGACGTTTAAACCGATAAAAAAACATCAAAGGTTGGCTGTTTTCAAGAACTCTGAAGTATATCATGACGTAGCTGTTTGAATGAATATCAGACGTTGTATCTAGTACAATAGAAATCGGAAGGTTGTCAGCACTTTTAATGTAATTCACAAATGTCCGATGCATTGTATTACTGATTGATTCCACCATTGCTGCGGCACTTTTGCGATGCTTATGATGGCTCCCCATATCCAACCCATTTTTTACTTGTAAATCAATCATATTTGGATGAGCACTGAATGGAATATTAGATTTGACTTCGGCGAAAAAACTGTTGTCAAAACTCGGGCTGTTATTTCATCTCGTTTAGTTTTAGCTAGTCTAGCGGCCTCATTCATCTGTTTGAGTTGCTTTGCAAGAACTGAAGTATGTTTTTCCTTCATCCACTTTATGGCGTCACTGTGAAGTGTATTTGATGAATGTTCCTGTAGTTTTCTTCGTACGCTATCTTTTGCATGACCTTTGGGAATGTAGCCTTGTTCTGTTGCAAAAGTTAACTTACGTTGGCTCTCTAGATTTGTCTCCTTTTTCTTATGTGCATTCAAAAATTTTCTGCAGATCCGACATTGTATTCCAGATCTTGATAGATCTTCGGTGTTTTGAACATATTGAAACCATGTCTTCATTTCTTGTGACACAAATTTTCTTGAAAATGATCTGCAATGGTCAAATTAGAGAATATTTTGGGATTTGGACTATTTGTGAGTATCTAAAAGCAATATGCTAATAAGTGCAATACACAATACACTATACATTAATTTACAGTTCGTCAGTTTCCATTTACTTACTGTGACTGGTGCATCTCCAAAGAATGTAACCACTCCTCTCGAAAACCAGATGTATCCTCCCAGTCCTTTTTAGGGAAAACTTCAATATTTTCGCCCATCATAGAGGAAGACGAGGGCTTTGATGCTGAAGTGGCTAGACATGCGTCTGCAGATGTGCTTATGCATGGTATTTTTCTTTGCGATGGCCCTGCTTCTGCAGTATTTACTTGTACTATTTCAACATCACCTGAACCCCTTGAGTCGCTCGAATCTAAATCAACAATAGGACTTTGGCAAAGTGATCGTTTCGTTGATTGTCTTTGAATATTTACTTGCCTAATAATTTCCACTTGTAGTTTGCTTGTTTGCTGGTCATTCTCCAACAACTCTCTTCTTTCCTGTACATTTGCAGCAGAGCAAAAATTAGAAGTTTCTGCAGCAGCAGTTTGAACAGCATGATCTCGATTAGCTGCTATTTGCTCTGAAAATTCATAGGACCTGGCCAATTCACTACGGTGTGAGCTTTCAGAACATGGAGCTGGAGCAGGAGCTAGTCGCATTTCGATTCTTTCTGTTGCTGATGAAGCAGATGCTAATGCTGAGTCTGCCAATGTACATGCTTCTCTTGAAGGTGTATTTATGATGGCTTCAATATTGTCCTCTAAAATCCAATGAGCACCTGAGCAGTCATTTTATCTACCTGGAGTCAACTGTCCAAGTTTCCACCTTGTAAAAAGCAAAGGCTTTCGTAACTCACTGCTGGATTCAGGGCACCGGTTTATTGAATAGTCCTCATGACCAAGTTCATCCCATTCTCTTGCTGGCTTTAAGATGTAGTTGGGCTTGTCTTTTAGCCTACGATAAATGGACTCAAAAATGTGCACCTGTTATTGTTCCTAATAATTTCAGCTAATGAGTTATCAATGATAATTTTATCTTCATAAACAGGTCTTCTTTGTGTTGCATGCATTTTAGCTAGTCGCAGTTTTCCAATGCTACTGGCAGTTGTGGAACTTGAACTGTCCGATTCTGATCTAGAAAAGTCTCGTTGATACAAGAGAATAATGGCCATAGCACTTTTACCATTCCCATTCTTTAATGCATTTGGTTCTGTTGGAATTGTCTTACTAGCAGACTTGAAAAAATCAATGATGGATGACTGCGATGATCTACTAGGAGCGGAACTTGGCAGCCCATGTCTAGTTTTTCCCTGATACCCAATAGATGTATCGGTAAAAAACATATCTGCTGCTTCCTGCTTCCCTTTTGATGCAATAACAAAGAAACTGCTGTCCGTTTTGAAGCCCGAGGACCGATAGAAGTCAGCAGAAAATGAAACCACAGGTCGTCTAAAATCGCCGCTATATTCTTGAACTCCAATCAGAAGAAAATCATGGAGTCTCACTGGCACTGATCCTAATAGCATTGCAGTTGTAGAACAAACTTTCTTTAGCTCAATGAACTCTGAAAATTCTTGAGATCCAATATTAGGCTCATCAGTATTTAACTCATTTATAACAACTGAGCACTCACTCTCAGCTAGAATACCATTGATAGCTAGGATGCCACTTAGAATCAGTAGGCAAAGACAACTAAGGCTGTACATCATTCTGTGAAAGATTAAGTCGAGTATATGATTTTGGTGATAAAATAAAATTGATTTATGAGTATTACTATATAAATAAAACATTTAAAAGCCCTTACCTTTACCAATTCATGTACAGAAAGTAAGTGTAAATACAACCAATTGCCTTGGTAGTTTAGTTATATGCTCGTATCAGATGCAGGCAGACAGCATAGGCTGCCAAGGTGCTATAAGTTAAGGTTAACTTTCACTATTTGGCTTTACAGACTGCTTTTATCGCTGCATGCATTGACTTAGCCTTAGCTTGTGCCATCATACTCATACAGCTATATATACATATGTATCTCTGCCACTCCCCACTTTTGCAACCTTACACTGTACAATCATGCCTAAAACACTCCGTGTCAAGTGTACTGTTCTAGTGCCACATGGGGTACAAATACGATAAGGAATGACAAGAGTCAAAACCATACATGCACAATAGTTGGCCGATATGGACGACTGATTTGGCGGCCAACCAAGGTAAGTTGCAAAAATGCCCACCCAAATAAATACCAAAGTAGTATTAAGTAGCTGACGAAGCATTTTGCCTTAATAAAGACAGTCATAGTTACTCCTGCCGTTTACCCAAAGTTGCGTTAATTTTGCTTTCAGGTTTTTTCATGTAAGTCGCATTTTTGGCCGAAAACTACGTCGCATTTTTGTTAAAACTAAGTCGCACGGCCGACCAAATTTTGGAGGTTGCGCATGTATGAACCCAAGCACCCTTAAGCAAATACGAAAATGATCGACACTTTTAAACTTTTTTTAGGATGTACACGCGGCCCAATATCACTTACGTGTATTATTTGCCTGTCAACTTTTTCAAGACAAATACACTGTACGACCTATGCACTGCATTAGCTACTAGCTATGAATATAGCGTACTTTGAGCTAACTAGTGAATGCGCACTTTCACTAGGAAATTGAAATAAAAATAGCTAGTAATTACACTGCTAAACCGCTCTTACATGTAAAATACAATATGGCTACCGCCTGTACATGTAAATGGTTTAACTCTTGCACTAACGTTACTGCATAGTAAAAGTTTACTTTTTTGCATAAAAGAAATCTAGCATACTGTATAAAACGGTATCTAATGTTTCTTTTTCATTTCTGATAAAAATGCTTCAATTTGTCGAGTGCTACTCGGCGTACAGTAGTACAGCTGCATGATAGAAGTAAGCAATGTTGATATCTTAGCCGTTTGACGGCTTTACGAGCAACAACGGAGCTTTGTCTGGGTTAGTGCAAGCATTCTGTTAGGGATGCGTTTGGTTTAAGGCTCGAATTTCTGGATTCAAAAATACATTGTTGCGTTAATTTGCGTTTATTTTCAAAATAGTGCAGTTCTACTAATATAGCCTTGGACTAATATACATGTAGTTCAGCAATGGTAACAATTGATTCAGAAAAAAATAGTTGGCTCAAAGGCTTCATTAATGGTGGCGTGAGCGAACCGAAAACGACTTATAGTTATATAATTGTACGCATATTTGTACTGGATTGCATCTGGAATGAAGATTTGCTCGCTCATCAAAATAGTTACTCTGGTTAAATACAGTTGCAGTAAAAACCACTTTTCAGAAAGTTGACGATGCTACACTGAAAGCGTGCGCTTTGTGCTCAAATTTATTTCAAATTGATTAATTGTGGAAGCTTGTGAAACTAAACAATGCTGGTTTTCGCACTGTCCAGAGACTATTAATGCATTGTAACACTACATTAAGTTGAGAGCAGACTAATATTATTATGTAACCTTGTAGAGGGAAAAGCAACAATTCTGCGGATCCCAAGCAGAATAAAAAGCAGATAGAATCAGCTCATCGAGCACTGCAAAATTGTCAGTTTTACTCGATGGCATCATGAGCGCTTTTTTAGCTGTGGGATAACGACAACACATAGCTATATTTAATATCAAACCGACTAATTGCAGACCATTAAAGTTCATTTTGCTACGCATTTTCGCTTTTGCTACAGAGTAAAGCGAATCGACAAAAGCAATTTGATCATTCACTTGCCCCTTCCCCAGCTTCATTTTTAATAATAAAGTAGTATGATATTTTGGTAACGCAGGTATCCCTTAGACTCGAAGCACTCAAATGTAAACCGATTGTCTGTTGAAACTAGTCAAGACCATGAAATGCTTTGTAACTCAGTTCAGCTAACTGCTATCAATGCAGTTATCAATTTTTATGCATAATTTAGCCCATTACTGCTATAATTTCATTTTATCAATTGCAATGTTTTACTTAGCACCCCATGGCCTTGTTATAGTAACCAACTCTAGGGACTGACTCTACAACAGTCGCTCCCGGAGGAACTCCTCCAGAGTGTCAGTGTCCCATCGATCGATGCCGAACTCCTCACCGGTGCCAGCGGACCTGGCAGCCTCGTCCTGCATCAGCCGGATGACCGGCTCAGCGCCCCGCTTGTACTTGGTGCTCAAGCCCGGGAACTGAGACGGTCGGTTCGACTTAATGAATGCTGCAATATCCAGTTTTGCCAGAATTGGCTAACTTTGAGTTTCAGCTTTTGTTGTGACTGTGTTAACTTTAAATTTAGTTTTGGTTTCATTGACTATCACTTTAAAAGCTACAGCTTGAGTCAGTCAGACTACTCTGTGTTAAAACTGTATCCAAAGACGTTTATTTTATTGAATTTTAACGACAACATCGTTTTACACGCAGGTACAGCCCGATATGAATTGCTCTTATTTACGTAACTTCCAAATTTCAAGCTCGCTGTGTTTAAATTATTACAAAATTAAAATGATTTCATAGTGAAAGTATTAAATCACATTCATTTTAAATTGGCTGTTAAAATTGGAAAAATATGCTTCGAAATTACGATATAAAACTGCTGAAAACTCGAAGATTTCCGTCAACAAGTGTCGCGCGTACTACGTTTATACAAATAATAAAACCAAAACCAACTAGTTAAATAGAACAGTCAGACTTGACACCCTTTCTACTACTTGCGAAACAGTAGGATACTTGGACATACACGTACAACTATTTCTAAGTCTATGAACTTAAAAAATTGCCTATACCTTAAACCTCGATACTATTAGTATAGTAAATAAAAAACTAAAATTTAGCATTAACTTTAATAACTTACCCTCAATCTGTGGATACCTGCCCAGTTTTCATCCGCATATCTCCAGCTCAGCAAATTGGTAGCGCTAAAACGAAATTAAAAGAGAAAATAATGACGATGATCTTGTTGCTAAGCCTATCCTCATCTACATGTGCCTAAATGAGTTGGCATTCATGAACTATGGCAAAAAATGATTAAGACCTCAAGCAATTCGCAACAATTTTAAAACATTTTGAATCGCTTTTCAGGTACTTAATAACTGTTAATAGTAAAAGGGCACATGTATTGTTTGGGATTTTTATAAATGTGCAAATCTGCACTTTTCATATCGACTTTATTAATATTTAATACCAGTAGATATTGTTAGCTAAATGAGTCGCATGCACAGCTAAAACTGATCGAATCAGATTGGGGTGAATTGGTATTTTAGGGTGAAGAATTAATCAAAAAAGTCAACGTGAATCAAGAAGGTCACAAAGGTAGAATATTTGCTGATAATATTGAATATCAGCATACTGGAATGTAACAGCCAATAGGATCACGGAATGTGGGGCAGTACACAGGGACAGAGAAAAACTTTTCATATACAATTAAATGGGAACGTACAAGAGCATTAAATAGCATAGCTCGTAGAATAATCAAAAGAAATGTAACCAGACAGCCCGGACTAAAAAAGGTGCAGTCATACAAGTACAGGTAGCCAGGGAGTTGCAAAAACACATGGAGCGCAGGAATGTGCAGTCAACAGGCCTTCGTATAGAGAGCTTCACCTATTGTGGAATGTCTATAGTGGCATTTGAAATTTTGTTGCTTATAAAAAACACATTTGAAGCAATATTTATTAAATCTGTAAATATGGAATCATTATATGCCGAACTAAATTACTCAGTAGTAAGCGCCAGTTAATAATAAGCACATTGATTTTTATCATAGAACAAGCTACGATAAATATTATGAAAACGTGGTGTATATAGTAGGGGACTAAATCACAATGCAGGCACAGCCAAGCGGATTTGGGTAGTCTTTAGAAAAAATACATAGCGAGAGAGGTTTACAATTATTGGACTGATTGTGTTTTCAATAACAGAGTTACAATAAATGGCTCAGTTCTACAAAAAGATGGATGCATACTAGAGATACTAAAGGATAAATGTCCTCTCAACAACTAAAACTAGCCTATGCATGGCAAATGGAAAGTTAACAATATAATTTTGTCAAGTTGGTATGCTACTCCAAAAAAGTTTGTTGAAGTGGTGGTGAATAAGTCGAATGTGGAATCATTTAGAAGCTTTTCATATTTTTAATGATAGCTATTAGATACACGTCAATAAATTTAACATCGATACGCTTTGTTTAACACAATATTTTAGTCATGTAATACTTTACACTTAGCTGATATGCTAGCTCTCTTCTGGAGTACTTTGAGCACACTGAAACTGCGCCTTCTCTTGACGCCAAATTCGACTCAACAATTAGTAACAAAAATTCTTTAACAGTCAAGTCAGTTAGTAAAGCTTGGCATATTTTAAAAGACAAGACAAAAAGTCACGTACTAGCGTAGAAAAGACGAATCGAGAAAGCGGAGAAACAGAGAGATGGGAAGTCTTTAAAGAGCGAACGACTGCAGCAGATTTGGACCAATCGATCATTCAGGCGGCGGCACCGGCTGCTCCTGCGGTGGCGGCGGATCCGGACCGTCCCAGACTTTGACGCCGCCGCGCCACACCCATTTGCCCTGACGCTTCTTGCTATCTGGAACGTGAATCCGAGCTCGACCAGTCTTAACAGTCATGCCGCTGGCTGTCTCGTCAATGGACAGAATTGGCGCCTGTGGCTGAGGCGGAGGTGCAGGCATCATATTAGGAATGAGGTTGATAGGTAGAGTAGCCTGTGGCGGATGCGCGGGTCGCCTGAGCGCTACCTCGCCGCCGTCGCCTAGATCGTCTCGCGGCAGAGACGCGTCCCGTGGCAAATTGAGCGATTGGAATGGCAGCGGCTGTGATTGAGGCGGCTGCTGCTCAAATTGTTGCTCGTACATTTGCTGCTGTGCGATTGCTACACTCCAGTGAGCATTGTTAACAAAAATGGCCCGAAGAGTTCTGCGCTGATAAAAGAGCAGATAAGCATCCGAAGAGCTAACGGCGGTCATGTCGGACAGAGCTTCAACTTGGCCGTCGTTGAATCGCCACCACTGATGATCAGATTGACTCAACGTGAAGGCGGTGTAGTGGCCAGATTGTAGGCTGCCAGTGTGGTTGACTACGCCAACCAGATCGTAGGTGAAATCGGCCGGCGTTGCTGACTGCGGAGGCCGGCCAGTGGCAGACAGCGAGTAAGGATTTAGGCGGCCAAGATTCTCCTCGTCAAGGTATTCGGACATGTCCAGCGATTCGATAGGAAACTGGACAAAAGCGGCAACCTTGGATTTGCGCGTTCCAGTCTGTTGAAATCGTTTCAATTGAATGACCAACAGATCAGGGCAAGTCCACATTCGTGAGATTTGTTCAGCTTGTTGAACTCGGCGACAGTTCGGACACATCCAAGAAGCTGGGAAGCCCTGCATGTACTCGGCCAGACAGTCCTGCAAGCTGACTGGCCTGTCCTGCTGTTGAGCAGCCGCCGTCCGAAGACTAGCGTCGGCTTCAATTTCGTCAACATAAGCGGCAGCGTAGCGCTGTCGTTCGGCGACACCCCAGACAACTGTGAGCTTAAGATGACGCGGCCCGCCATCGGCCAGATTAAAGTTCAATGCCCGGTCTACAGCGGGACCAACAAGAGGCGGCGAACGCTGATTCTGCTGGAGTACAGAGGACTGCGGTGGTCCGTCAACAAGGCGCAGTTCAACATAGACATCGCGCTTATTAGCAATTCGAGCCAGATCTCCAGCCGTTTCCAGTTCGGTTAGTAGGGCCTCTTTAAGCTCGGCATGAGTACAGTGTACCTGGAGCTGAGTGTGCAACGGGCCAGTAAAGCGGCGCAGCTCTCCGCTGCGGGTGCGCTCGCAGTGAACGGACACAATGCGAATGTAGCTAAGGTCCTCCTCCTGTGGTCGGATGCCAGCACCGATACCGTCTGGTCGATAGACGGGCTCTGAGTCGCTCGAGTCAGAATCGTCGCCATCGTCCATGACTGGATTGGGCAGTTGAATAGCATAGAGGCTGCCTGCCTCGCCCAGCTCGCACAACAGCGCCGTAGAATCCGTGTCGCGGAATGTGCGCCGGAATCCGTTTGGTCCAATTTCGCACAGGAGCAGATGACGGGGATCCTCCAGCTGCCAGCGAGTTGTCAAACTGCGTCGAAGCTCGCGCACAGAACCATCGGCAGCAACTTCCAAGCCGAATCGAGTCTGACGGCCGCGCTCGTCAGCTAGTACGATAGTGAGCGCTCGGGTTGTGCCTACAGGAATTGGCAGAGACAAGCAAGTGATAGGCTCCGTAGTGCTGGTGGTGAAGCTGCATCCGGGACACTGCAGTCGATTGCGTTGGTAACCATAGAACAGCTGGTAGACAACAGAACGGTTTCTTTGAGCGTGGTCCTCGGCAAAAGTGGCACTATCGGCATTGACAGAAGGCGGTAGCGGCGGCTTCTGTTTAGCCTTTGGCTGTCTTTTATAGCCATTGAGCTCATCGTGGAGATGATCCAGCAGCAGCAGCATGAACTCATGGGCGTCCTGTTGGTCCCGCAGAGCCAGCTCCGGTCGAGTCTGAGCAACAATCTGACGAAGATTGTCAGACAGCTGAGGCTGATAGTTGCCAAACCAAAGCGACTTTAGTAGCTGAGCGAATGCCTCGGTGAGTTCAGTGCGATATTCGTGTGGGATGGGGCGGCCTTTTTTATCAACTGTGCCCGCGTATAGATCTTGTAGGTATAGCTCGGACGCAAAGTAGTGCGCCAGCGGGTCAACATGGCAGATGCATTGCACTATGGCATTCATGTAGCAACTATTGCCGTGATTAACAATGCCAACTAAGCCAGGACCGAAATTATCAACTGGTACGCCGCTGGCGGATGGCTGGCTGGCAGCGGTGATGCCATGGAACGATTGAGACTGTTGCGGCTTGCTTGCTGCAGCAGCGACTGCGGCATTAGGCAACATAGGAGCAGCGGATGTGATAACAGCTCCGCTGGTGGATCCGCTCGCATTTACCGGTTGATTGCGAGGCAGAGACGAAGATCGCAACTGCTGCTGCGCCTGCGCTGGTTGGGGAGGCGGTAGAGTAGGCGAAGGCAGTTGCTTCGGTGACGGCACCGTCTGAGGCAAAGCGTGAGAGCGCGGTTTCGGCTGTGGTGGCGCAGGCTGTGTCTGTGGCGGCGGTGCCTGAGAAGGCATTGGCTGCACTGATGGGGGCGGCTCTTTCTGCAGTGGTGGCTGCGCTACTGGCGGCGGTGGCACTGGCGGCGATGAAGCAGAGTCCCTATCCTTGTCTTTTTTCTTTTTCTTCTCTCTGTCTCTGTCTTTGTCTTTCTCTTTCTTATCCTTTTTCTTGCCCTTAGGCTTCGGTGCAACTGGCGGCGGCTGCTGAGGCGGTTGAATATTGTCGCCATCCAAATCGGACGAGTTTCTATTTGCTGATTCGGCAGGTGGCTGGCGCATCACTATATTAGGATTTCGCTTAGCCGAGCTGGCCTCCTTGCCTGGGGCTGCTCCAGGTCGAACAGCTGTATGAGCAGATTGGTCTTGCATGCGATCAGCCATGATTTGCAGGCCAGATAGCGAGTTGCAGTCGAGAGAAAAGAAAGAAGATTGACTGAATCAGATGCTTGAATACAGAAGCAGATTATTGAATACCACGGTTGGCACAGTGATCAAACGAAAAAAATACACAGCACTGCAAACCAAATAGACTGATTCACAAAAGCAGGGTTGTAGAAGAAGAGTTCAGCAGTCAGCAAATTACCAGTTTGGCACTGTCTAGACTGTCGCCTTTGCAGCACTGCTGGCAGGCTTGATCCAACTGAGACAGGCCGAACTGCTTCAATTGCGAGCAGGAGGAGCACTCTAGAGCACTAGTGAAGCCAGACTGCTTGCATTGGTCAGGGCTCAGAATCTGGCACTGGAGCACTGCCTGTGAGGTGAAAAAATGGGTAAAAAATTGTTTTGAATTTCATTTTGGATTTTTTTGCCAACTTAATGAAGATAATAATTAGCAATGAAATGAAACTTTTTTTTATTTCAGATTGAAAATGCTATAGTGCCAACTTAAACCTTGGCTTTGTAAATATAAATTTCAATAACTTACTCACTCTTTAAGGTTTGATATTTTCTATCAAATCTATTTCTAAAAAATCAATCTAATAAATTTTAATGCAAGCATAAAATAGTACTATTTATTTATTATATATGTTGCTGATTTTTTATTGTCAGTCAGCACATTTATACTTGCTTCCCTCTCATTCCTTTTTGTATCTGCCTAGCTTAATTTATACCTTATCTTTAATTGCGCAATGCCTCAACCCCAATATGTATATCATTCTACTATTCCACCTATCTTTTATCTATCTCTTAGATTAAAACTTAATATTTCATACCTGGCTTCTATTATCTATGGAACAAAAATTATTAAACTTGTTTATTTACACTTTTTTCATAAGCTCCTTGGCTCTTACAGGGGTCACTTTAAAAAATTACAAACAAACTTCAATTGAGCATTTTTATCACTTATTGTATTCAAAGTTATAACAATATATAATGAATATAATAAGTCTACTAGTCTTTGATTATTACATTAATAAAATTATTTTATTGATAACTTTTAATTATGAGTTTAAACATGTACTTAGATAACCAAATAGATTATTATTAAGCTAGGAATATGGATTGACTTATAAATACTATTCAAATATAGTAATTGGATACCACTTTATAGTTTACTATTTTGTCATTTTTATTATAAAAAATTATATTTTACTACTATATTATTAGGTCTTATTTGGCAAAAAAATATTGAATTTTCAAATAATATTCTATGGAATAAAATACAATTTTACAAATATTAACTTTACAATATTTACCAAATGACTAAAATGAAATATAAGTTAAATTCATATGAAAGATTCATAGTCAAAGATCTAAAAGATAAGTAGGCCTCCTTAATACTATTTTTAGTCATAGGTTATTTAATAAAATTAAAACTTTACATTTATTACTTGTTAGGTCTAATTTTCTATATTTAACTAAATATTATAAAAATGTTTGTTAGAGGGCTTAAAAATTCTTAGTATACTAGGTGTAAAAGTAAGACTATTAGTGAAAAACAATAATATGCTAGACTTTTATAGCATTAGCAAAAAAGCATTCTTTGGTTTGGACTATAGTATTAGCTAATCTAATTTGTATGAATTATGGAGAAAATAAGGTTAAATAGGACTATGGCCATAAGATATATTTATTTATTTTGAAAGTATAAATTATAAATTATAGTAAAATTAAAATAAAATTTAATTAAATTTCAAAAACAAAAAGCTATAAAACTTATCTCAATAAATTGTACCAAAAAACTGTTAATTTATCATTAAACTTTGTATATCATTAGAACTTTAGAACCAAAATGAATTTTTTGCAACATTTTTCAAAGCAAAAGGCAGTACAAATAATTTGACTTGTCTTGTCCTAACTAGATAAAATATAATACACTAACATGATATGCATAGTACCCAATTTGTTAGACTACAATGATGATTTTACAGCAAAAATTTATAGTTTAAAAAGCCTGATTCCGACTGCCTACACTATGTGTTATTTTTATATTAAATAATCTATATTTGCTTGTATTGTGGTTGTGGGTTGCGACAAAATAAGACAAAGCAGAATGTGAGCTTCTGAGAAAACGTTATACGTTTTCTACACTTAAGAACAACGAAAGCAAAAGTCATAGCCAAACAGATAGATGCAATAAGTTCCTTACCGCTTGCAAAACGATTAAAAACGCAGTTACAACCTGCATAAGGCGGAAATTAGAAAGCTCAATACAAAATTACTCGGAAACACAATAATTTTAAAATTGTGCCCTTACATTGACAAGTAACCAAACTGATGAATAGTATTATAACAAGTACCTTTAAAATAAAAGCAGACAAATAAACACAACAATCCAATAGTTGAAAATAATCTTAAAATTAAACGTGCGTGTTTTCAAAGACGTTTTTTTTTAATTTGTTAGCTAAATTTAATTGGAGAATTTTTGCAGTAGAAATTTACAAGAAATAGTTAATTTATTTTCTCAACTGATTTAGACTAAGAAAGACGCTTGAGGTTTAATACGACGAAATTAAAATAGAAGTGGCCGTTTAAAATTGTAAATCTACCATATTACCTAATTTTTTGACGCTATATTCAGAACACCGAATTTCATAAAGTCTACGCCTAAACTAAACGGAAAA
The DNA here is from genome assembly GCA_002269645.1 of Macrostomum lignano. Classification (NCBI taxonomy): domain Eukaryota; kingdom Metazoa; phylum Platyhelminthes; family Macrostomidae; genus Macrostomum; species Macrostomum lignano. The sequence goes on along the minus strand of NIVC01002610.1, from coordinate 13,470 downwards.
CGTGAAAATCGACATCTGCTGATGCTGATAATGAACTTTTTTGTGTAGGCCTGCATAAATTCGTTTAGTACTTATGGACGTGTGGTAGTGTGTCTTTATAATAAAGCTTATGAATTCATTAGAGGCTACTTTATTTATGTATTTAACTCTACAGTATTTCTGTAAAAATAGAGGCCTAGCAGTTTAGCACCAACCAACCAAGCAGTGGCAAGCACTGCAGCAGCAGCAGTATCTAGATGCATTAGTGTTATAATGTGCTTTGTCATTTCGCCTGCAGACAGTTGAACCAAAAGAAAATGCTAATAAAAAGTAAAATTTCATTGACATTGTTATATTTATACTAGGCCTAGAAGTAATTACTTTTTGTACTTGTAGTTTTTACTTATTGATAGGCCTATAGCCTAGGCAAAATTTTTTCTTTATATATCATAGACAATTAGACATAAGGAAAGTTATCTTTGACTTTGATATCCTAAGACATTAATATAATGGCAGTTGTTATTTGTCCGGTGACTGTATGAATAGCCTTTTTGCTATTTGTCCAGTTAAATTGCTAACACAAATATCTTATTTGTTTTGTGATGAATATTCTAGATTTTTAAGACCTTTTCTCGTATACTGATTAATATTTTCTTGTATTACTTGAGTGTAAGCAAAGCAGTGTATTCAATTCGGCATAATTTGGTATATAAGACATACACTAGTATAAAAATATAATAATCAAGCTACGAGTAAGAAGTCTTTGAAGTCTAGAAATATTTACCCTTGGGCCTTGTGTTTTTTATGAACTAGATATTTTAGCATTATCAATTTAACTGGACAAATAAAAAAATGTCTATTTGTCTGGTTTAACCAGATAATTAGGAAAGCATGGTCAGGATCCAGTAATCGGACAAATAACCACATCGCTTTTCGTCCAGTCACTGGACAAATAACAACTGCCTAATATAATAGGCTTAGATCATAGCAATAGGCATATACACCTGACAATGCTGACATTGTTCTAAAGGGCATATATATGCAATCATCTATCAATATACCTAATATAGCTGGTATACAAAGTATGACAACTAAGTCTAAGGTCTAAGGCTAATGATTATTCGTAAAAAATTATAACATTGAGTTTAGTACTATGTTTTTTTGTATTTTCCTGATAAATACTATGTACTATATAAGTCTATATACCATTTAGGCAATGCTTGTTTTATAGCTAGGCCTATACAAATCCTATATATATTTTTCATAGTGTAGATTTTGTATTAGTGTATATATATACCTACACTCTAGGTCATATAGTATATACCCAAAAATTCAAGTGTGCATTGGCCTTGCATACCATACATGCGCATCAATCAGTTGAGTTGGTTGATCTGGCCAACTAATTTGATAGCCAACCAAGGTAAATTGCAAAAATGCCCATCTAAATAAATACCAAAGTAGTACTAAGGCCTAAATGATAAGGCATTTTGCTAATAGGCCTAAGAAGATGGTCATAATTACTCCTGCCATTTATCTAAAGTTGCATTAATTTTGCTTTAAGACTTCTTTTTTATATGTAAGTCACATTTTTGGCCAAAAACCATGTTGCATTTTTGTTAAAACTAAGTTGCATAGCCAATGAAATTTTGGAGGTTGCGCATGTATGTTGCATACCAGAAGTAGACATGCACAGTTGGCATGCATCACTCTTAAGAAAAAAGTATACCTGCACAAGAGTTATTGTGAAATAGAAAAAGATGAAAAAAAGTTCATTTTTGAGCAGAAATTTCAAGCCTTCTGGTTTTTTCAAGCTTGAAAAAAGCATTTAAACAAATCTTTGCATGAACTATTTTCTACTATAAATAATATTGCCAAAAAAGCATAAGAATCAACCAGATTGTCTGCTAAAAAGGGTCTAATATGCAATGTAAAAAAGGTCATTTATTGTTGCAACACTGGCATATTTTTTTAGAATGTTTGTAAACAAAATTTTTTTTGGTGTGCATTTGTAATTATTTAACTTTTTTGGCATGCACCCAGCATAATGTGGACTCAAGGATGACTTAAGTAGAAGGATGGGAAACCTTGTTTCTTAGAAAATTTTAGAAGGCAGGTTTTCCCTAGTCTTCAAAGTCAGGTGCGAATTTGCGCCTGGTGCAAATTTGATTGTCACAGGCACAAATGCACAAGTTCTAAAGATATAGCGCAAATTTCCTTGTCCATCAAGGGTGCAAATTTGGAAGTATAAAATTCCTCTTTTGCCTGTACACACAATATGTTTTGCTGCCTGGTTCTACCTGACTATAAGTTCTGTATTGCACTCTGATACCATGGATCCCAAATCTTTGTATTAATAGTATTTCTTAGTTTCTTAGTCATGATCTCCAAGTGAATTGCAGCCAAATTTGTGTTGATGTTTGCGAATTCAATTATTTTGTTGGAAGTACATATATTTGATATAGATCTTGGCAGTAGCAAATGCAGGGGAAGGGGCTTTGCTAGCTGGAGCCAAGGATGACTAAAATAACATACATATAGGACTCAAGACTCAACTTTCATGGAAAATTTGTTGGAGGCTTCCAATGAAATTCTCACCAATTCTGAGTCTTGCATCCTTCTACTTAAGTAGTCCTTGGCTGGAGCCCCCATTCACCCCAGAAAAGCCGTTTTTGTGGGCACATGAACCCTAAAAAGGTCATTAAAAACATCTATCTAAAAAATGTCATTCGACACGCAGACTTGTCAAGTTAAGCTCCTGTTTCTGCCACTGCACCTACGCTAGGTTTTATAGTAGAGAACTCATAAGCCTGAAAATTTATACAAGGCACGAAAAATTGCATACCCCCTCACGCCAAACACTGGTTTTCCCCAAAAAATACAGACACTAAACATTCCCCAAACACTACAGAGATAGGAAGTTTTCATTTTTTCAGCACAAAAATTTACTGCTTTAGATAGGAGGCAGTTCCAGTGTTCATCTTTTGATATGTTGTGCCTTTCTTATTGCTCTATCACTATTAATAAAGCTTTTCATTTAGAAAATTAGTATTTTGTTGTTTTCTTTATTTCTTATTTAATGTACATTTGCGCATGTCTTGTGCCTAAAAACCATTAAAATAGCACAGCTTGGCTCTTTGGTTTTATGAGTCTATTTTCTCATTCTTAGCTGACTGCGTAAAAAATATGTGTAGCACAAGCTGCATAAATGATAAAATTGATTCCTAAAACCAATGATTTGGAGCTATGCAATGCATTATTATTTTTTTAGGTACAAGAAATGTATAACGAATAAAAAGTTAATATAGAATCCTAATTTTCTGAATGAAAAGCTTTATTAGCTTTTGTTATTATTCTCTTCCTATATAGGTTTTTACCATTGGTAACAATAAAAAATATAACTTAATAGTTATTTTTAATAGATTAGACAATATTTCTTACTTGTTGATTAATTTATAAGAACCTATATATTATATATCCTTCCTAGTCAGTTAAAAATCCTATTTACTTCAGTCCTAATAATTTAGATCTCATTTGCTTTTCTACTTGGCAAATTCTACCTTTATTCTATAATCATTATTTTACTATTTTTTTACTCAGTTTAAAGCCAAATAGTACATAGTTCCCATCTGTATTAGATATGAAAGTATATTGAAGCAGCTAGAGATTTTTGCAGTCATTGTCTATAAAATTCTTGTGTACATGTTCGATGTTATGAACTAAATGCTGTTTTTTTACTCCTTTGAAGAGCCAAGGCACGGCATTGTGTGCATTAGGTGTCCATCTACATCAGTTATGATTAATTCCAATAAGTAATGATATAACAGCACAAATAAACTTCTTATCTTTTCTTCCAGCTCCAAGTATGATTCGCCAAGAGCTCTACGAAGAAGTGAAATTGTATCGAAATACTCGAGAACGTGAAAAGTAAGTCTATTAAAAATGGCCCCATTCCCCAACCAACTGAGATGCTGTCACACAATTTTGGTATTATGAAGCCCCCCTATGCCAAAGCAGAGCTGGCCTTCTTTTACAAAATTTCTGATTGCTAAATTTTAATTAGAATATTGTCCATCTTGACTTTAGTAGACATGAGACTTGTTTTGACAATAACAATGTTTTTACTACTTTCAATTCTGTCAGATACGACAACCTAGCGGAACTGTACGCTGTGCTAAACACCCTGCAAAATCTGGAGAAAATGTACATTAAAGATTGCATCCCGGCTAAAGAGTACACAGCCGCCTGTTCTAAGCTAATTGTCCAGTACAAAGCAGCTTTCAGGCAGGTGCAATGCGACGAATATCCCGATTTGGAGACATTCGTAGCCCGCTACCGAATGAACTGTCCAGCCGCTATCAGTCGGATTAAAGAGGACCGACCAATCACTATTAAGGATGACAAAGGCAATACTAGCCGCTGTATTGCTGATATTGTGGCCCTGTACATCACCATAATGGACAATCTGCGATTGAATATGCTGTCCAAGGATCAATTGGATCCGAATCTGCGTGAACTGATGGAAACTATGAATAGAATGTCAATGCTGCCGACTGATTTCGAGGGCAAAGCCAAGGTGAAAGAGTGGCTGGACGTGCTAGCTGGGCTAGGCGCGTCGGATGAATTGGATGAAGCTCAGGCTCGACAGATGGTGTTCGACATGGAGAGCGGCTACAATGCGTTCAATAGGATTCTGCACAGTTCTTAAATCCATCTATTCGGTCTATTTGTCGGCTTTCTAGATGTGTTTTACTGAAGAAAAACAATATAATAAACCAAATTTATTCTGATTGACTGATTGATTTATATAATTGACATATTGTTTGATGTTGTACTTTAAGTAGTAAACGTAGTAAAACATCTGCAAGAAAACTATATATTTTCAAAATAAAGTAAATTTCTTTCTGTTATGTTCGTTATACGCTACTAAACCGTAAAATCAGTAGTATGAATAATGTTTTATTCTAGCTCGTATGGGATATTTTCCGTTTGTACCCTGTACTATAAAAATTAAATTGGCAATGTGACGTGAATAAAGATCTGATTTAAATACTAAGCTTTTTTGTGTATTTTTATGTACAAAAAAAACAAATTATATTGTGATTATAAGTCACTTGAAAGCATGTTTTACTACTAAATAGTTTTGTATTATTTTTTTATTTAGTACTCATAGTAGTTGATTTAGTGCTAGGTAAATAATTTGAATTAGAAACACTTTTCTAGTAATATTTCAATATGATAATTTTGTATTAAACTTAACTTTACCTTTACCTTTCATGATTATTCTACCGACAGTTGCGGTAGTCAGTGCATTTTTAGCTAGATGAATGGTGTAAACAATCATTTATAATAACTCTAACTAATTCGATTTGACCCATGCTGTAATAAAACCGATCACCAAAGTGAAAACAAATAGTGGGCATGAAGACAGTATCTCGCCCGCTGTTGCGGGTGAAAATTGACGAATTATTTCTAAGATGGTTCACCGAAGAGGCTACAATGTCTGTGCTGAGAGAAAATCTGCAACAATTATTAGAAGGCGAATCTCTAGCTGCTATGCTTGCCGTTGCTGAGCCAACGCCTACGCTTGGCCCGCATCAGCACGCAGCTGGCGGCATGTTGACGTCGCCTAGGCCTCAGACTCCGCCGCATCATTATCTAAATACGCCTGGCGGCCTTAGATCCTATAGTCCTAGGTCGCCAAGGCGACAGGCGCCGATTAAGAATGGCGGCAATGGTAGTAGCAGCGGTGGAGTATCGCCTAGAAGAGCTATGGTGAGCTTTTTGATTTCTTATCAATTTGGGTTGTTTTTTGCGTGATTTTCACATTTTACGAATGTTTTTGGTGAATAATAAGGGCTTAGGTATGATCAGTTTGGCCAATCAACACTGGTTGGTTGTGATTTGGTAAGGGTACAGAGGGACGAAGGGCTTAGCCAATCAGCACTGAGTTATTATTTGGTAGGGGGTACAGAGGGACGAAGGGTTTAGCCAATCAGCGCTAGGGTGTGATTTGGAAGGGGTAGAGGGGACGAAGGGCTTAGCCAATCAGTGCTGGGGTGTACTTTGGTAGGGGGTAGAGTAGGATTAGATGTTTAGCAAATCAACGCTAGGGTGTTATTTGGTAAGGATGAGTTCGACTGTGTCAAAACTTCAGGTACTTTAATCGACGTATGCCAAGCTGTTGCAAGCTTATTTCTAAATAATTGAATGTTTTATTGCAGTGTTGGATCAATATTTTTATAGTTTCTATAGTGCTATCACTGCTATGTACATATTCTCGATGTGTAATTCAAAATCCAAGAGAAACGCTATACAGTAATAAAATATATTGTTTATGATTTATGAGCATAAAATTTTCATTAATAGACGGAAACAGGTTTTACGCAAAATGTCAATTGACCGTGTAATTTTTTCCACTGCTTTTTAGACGAAATGAAATTACTGAAAAATATATACTGACTGTAATTGGTGGCAAAAAATGAGTGTGAATTTTTGTTCGTAGGATGGACATTTTTATGGCCTATTTTTATAAAAACCAATCCAAACGAGTATACATTCGAATTTAAGGATTTTATATCTCCCCCTCGCCTCTCTCGTGATAATACTTCATGAGCCAACTCCATCGGGAATAAAAACGTAGGTAGTAAACGAATAGAAAATCCTAACATTTTTTCGTGAACTCAACTCAGTTACTCAGGTCCGCCATTTTTTTCACAGCTCAAATGCTCAGCCAGGCGCCAGACACAAGCTCTTTATTTTTAGCTGTAGGCACCCCGCAAGGGCAGGCCCCCCGCAGCGCACTACCAACCTCTATATCTCTACCTATAAAAATCAAAACTTATATATATATATCGTTACTTAATTTATATTTGTCCAGTTCAGTCTAAGTATAATAAGGGGGTAGGAAGTGGAATTGAGGGGCTGTCTAGGGTGGGGGTGCTGCTGCAGGGGCTGTTGAAAAGATCGGGGTGTCTCGCGCGGCGCTTGAACAGGAAGCCGGGCTGAATGGGGGTGTCAGATTGCATGCCTGCTACCCCCCCCCGCTGTTATTTTGGTCTTGTACAATGTACACTCTACACTGTGGGGTCTGTGTACATTGTTGCCCCACCTCCCTAACCGAGAGCGCTCCTGAAAGTTTTTGGTTTTCTTACCCCTCTCCGCGAGTGGCCTGTTCAATCGCCTCAATTTTTCTGACCAGGCTATCAGGCGGAGTGGACGATGAATCCATCCTCTCCCCCTCCCCCCCACCTCCCTCACTCGTGCCATCGCATACTGGTTGGTTCGTGAAGGGAAGAGAGGAGAACAGGCAGGCCAAAGCAGAGAAGGAAAACGATGATCCAGAATTTTACCAAGGCGCCTCCGCAGCTGCTGTCCTTCCCCCCTAGCTCTACGGGTTTTCTTCTCTTTCTTTCTCTTGTTCGTTCATTCAGTTCAGTTCCTCCTCTCCCCCCTCCGCTGAATTCCGCGTGGCAAAAACATACTTACAGCTAGTTGTGCACAAGCTCGGAAGCAGAGAAAAAATATATTGCTAAGCAATTCAAACTGGAGCACAGTATTTAAAGATATAGGTAGAAAGGCCAGTTTATGTTGTTTGCAGTCTATAAAATACATATAATTTAGTTACCGTTAGCTGGACAACTGCTGTACATAATATACTGTATACAAAAGAAAGAGAAAGGACCTCAACAAGCATGCACTCCACAGCCGGGCTACTGTTCTATTCGTGTTCCTTCGCTCTACTATGGCTATTAGACACGTCATCTGGTTCGATATTCGTACTGCCAGTACTATTTCCACTATTGGTATTCCAACTGACTATTGTTTGTCACATCTACTGCACGCTGGCTTGTAAAGCTCGCGGTTTCGTCTCGTCAGCAACAGGCGGTGGTTGTTCTTACCAGCAGGAGCAGCAATTGTTGCAACAACAGCAACAACTGCTAACAACTATAGATGAAGAGGCTGAGTCTGACTAGTCTTTGTAGACAAAGAATTTTCTATATTTGCCCTTTATTTGATAATTGCTTTCGATATCTATTATGCATCAAATTTTGCCACATATAACTTCTTTCTTTCCCTTAAATGAATATTCTGTTATTGCTGCCTCAGCTGATGTGTGCACTCTTGCTTGTACACAATGCACAATGCTGCTTTTATCCACTTCTGTGTAGGTCGTAGGGTGCGTTTTCTGTATCTAATTCTACCTTTATTTATTTAGCTTCATTAGATTTCGGGTTGTAGATCTCTTGGTTTCAATCATTTTTATAAATGTTATCCAAAAAGTTTTAAACAGAGCTCAAATCCACCCTGTACCCACCGGTATGTGGTGGAATAACCGCGTAAATATTATTGAATAACGGAACAATTGGCTTTTATTCAGATGTCATTTTTAGCACTCTTCTTGATTGATTATTGCATTGGTTCCTATGCAGTCTTTTTTTAAATGTGTACTGATTACTATATCTGTTCTGAGTCATTTTTTATTTCATTTTTATCACTGATTTGTGACGCTGTGGATGGCTTGTGAGTTCATCTTCATCATGTTTATTTGCTTTTTCTGACATGTATGAAGAGTAAGTTATTCTGAAAGATTTCCCCCTGAGCTTATAGACATTGTTGTTTTATTTTTTTATTCAATTTTTAGGAATATTGGGAGACTAATTGTACTCAAAATCTCTTTTTCGAAAGCATACAAAGAACATTAAGCAGGTTTTTAATGGGAAAATTATGGTTATAAATCAAAGATATGTTTTTAAAACTCAGAAGCTAAGTCTAACCGCCTTGATGCGGCTGTAAACTGTTCATTGTTCATTTAATCAACAGCTTTTCTGACTATATTCCTTTAATAAATTCTTGATAAAATTTTGTTCAGCGTTACTAAATATCCTGCAGTCTACAAGCCTAAAAGTCAACCAAATCATCTCAGTTTAAACTACTTTATTAGTGTTCTCCATTTTAATAGGGATTATAGATTTTTATGGCCCGGTTTCCAGGTTAACTGTTTATATTTTTCTTTTATGCAATATAATGTTCAGCTGATACCATCTTTGCATTGTCTCTTTCTAGTGCAGTGCTTCTTTTTATAAATCAATCTACTATCTTGTCTTTGCACTTTACAGGTCTTTATTATTTCTCTTCTTTAACAGCCAGTGCAATTTCTGTAGGACAATCTGCTTCTTATCTGTGCTTTATTTGATGCAAGCTTGGCATAAAAAAACCACTCTATGGGTATCATTACAGTGCGTGTTGTTTTTTAGTTGTAAATTAACAAAGACTGTATATAAATATTTGAAATTCAATTCCATACCTAAGACTAAATGCTTACTGTAATGCTTCGCAAATCTACTGCCTACTTATGTCTCGTATTGCGAGTAGTTTAGCTTGTATCAGTAATTTTACTGAATACACTACACATTGGTCATTTCACTTTATTTGACATCAAAATGCTTTTTCACTTGATTTTTTAACCAAATAAAAATATGCTATTCATGTCATGCTAACTAAAGAAACGCTCACCAAAATGTGCAAATTTGAGGAAATTTGATAGATTCTTTTTCTATTCATATATCAAATGATTTTCGGCTTTTGCTTAATTTCGAACTTCCTTTACACAAATGGCCTGTCAACTTAAACTCATTATAAGGTAAAGCCAGAGTAACCAATGTACACAAAATGATACGTCAGTCGCTCACAGTGATACCAGATAGCTTGATTTGGCAAAAATTGACCATAATTGGATCTGAGATAGGAGAGAACAAATAAGGGGATAATTAGGGACTCCAATTTACGAGACATACTCGTAATAGTCCCTAATTATCTCTGGTGTCACTTTGAGCAGAATAACGTATCATTTGAGTACATAGGTTACTTAAGCTTCACTTTATGAGTTGAAGTTGACAGGTCCTTTTAGTTAACAGGTTCGATTAAAAGCTCAAAAAATAGTTACGCAGCAATTTTTTGCTCCGCAAGTTGCTTTGAAACCAGTTAAAAGTATATTTAGCAAGAAAAAATGTCCCTATTATAAAGTATCTTTATATGTCCTTTGTAGCAAATGAGCTGCCCGGGCTTTAATGATCACTGCACATAAAAAGTAGAAATTTGAGTAAAAGTTACAATGGCGGCTTAAGCTTCCCTTGATCTTGTGCGCATTTTGCATTTTTCTTACCTCTTATACATCAAATTCAGTTTGCGACTTTCTCATTCCCTAACGCTACCATTGCAGAGCGGAATTTTTCACAGATAGTTTGGTAAGGTCTATACCGTCGGAAAGTTAAGATGCAATTATATTTTTTAGTGGCTTTTGCCTGCATTTCTCCTGCGATACACGCTGTCTTGCGTGTGCGCGCGACTTTCGCTGGAAGCCAGTGCCAAGAGCCAACTATAGTTCGTTCACCCTTGATCTGTAGGTTTAGAAGCGACCCCACAAAATTGAATCTCACGATATTTGTACAGCCCGTAGCCAAATTCGTGCGGGGATTATTTCCTTCGGATAGAAATAAAGAGGGAAAGAGCCGTAGGATAGACTGCATTGCCTTTGCGCCTGAACGATCCTAGTGCGCATTTTGGGATGCCCATTTTCAAGCCTACGTCATCCAGCGTTTCTGTCGCTAGAAACGCTGCGTTCAAAATTTCCAGTCCTTCCTTTTCTATATCTGTGCCGGACGAATGTGCGGTGCGAATAAGCTAGTGAAACTTAAGTCTTTCGTACGGCATGAACGTATAGGGGATTAGTCGCTGTTTGCTTTGTAGCCGCATAATACAAGCTTTTCCCTTGGAGGTTCATTCCAATACTTTGCTTCAACGTCTGACTAAAACCTTTTCCTTCTATCTCCCATTTTTTCTGAACCAGCATCGAATGACGGCGCAGCGAGTGCTGACGTACATACCCAGCTTTAATGGTCACTGGGTCTTAAACTCCCTTTCTGGCCTCCCACCCTCCGTTCCTCTCGTTTTACAGCATCTGACGGTGACGCAAAACAGCCGACGCTTCCAAACGAACTGGTTTGGGAAGGATTTGGGCGATGTTTAGATGGCCTAGGGTTAGGAAGTGAGGGTAAAAGAGGGGATTACTGGAGGCAACAGTAGGTAGAGGAAACGCTTCGGTACGGATGGAAAGGGAAAGGTCAGTACGGAGTAGAGCGCCACGAATAGATATAGCCTGCATTGTGCCCTCACCCCTGTGCGTGCTGTTTTTGCCCACTTCCTCTTCACAGCTGGCAACCTCACTCCCGGATCCCAGCGCTTGACGGCATCTGCTGCCTCGCTTTTCCCTTCTGCAGCTAGATCGCAATGTCTATCTCTTAAGATTCTCACCTACAGAGCGAATTACGATTAGATTATTTAATTATATCTTTCAAAATATATTTACATAATGTCGCTATCTGTGAGCCCTGTTGGCTGCAGCCTAGTAACTAGCCGAGTTAGCGTCTACCACAGCTGTCGATTAGAAGTTGCAAGAGCTCGTTCAGTTCACGTCACAAACGGCTGTTGGGGATGCGGCGGCGTCCATCTCTCCCGGTGTCGTCGGCTAGCCGCGGCAACCGGTGCAACCATTGCCCCGGGCTCGGTGCCCGCAAACGCTCGCCCGCCGCAGCAGCCGCCTCATGTACACCAGCATCAGCATATGCAGCACCTGTATCCGTCGCAGCAGCAGCACCGAAATCAACAGCACGAAGTCACGCGCTATCACATGCTATTGCCGCCACAGTCGACCTCCTCTGCACCTTCGTCTACTGCGACAACGCCGTCTGGTGCCGACGATGACGCGGCTTCGTCTACTTCGTCGATGCGTCGATTGGAGCTTGTCAGCGGTCGGCCGCCTAGTCCGTCATCGTCCGTGTCGTCAGCTGGCGGCATGGGCAGCGTTGGTGTTATTGGCGTCGGACCAGCAGGTAGCGGCACACGGTTCCGTATTCGTCTCCATCCGCGCATGGGCCGAACAAGCGGACAGTTTGTACTGACTGGCGGTGACAAACCCGTCACTGTACAATATTCTGTTGGCGGCCCGCCTTCAGTCCCACCGCAGTCGTCGCCATCGCCAACTCCGCTAAGTGTGCAAACCAGTGCCGGTAGTAGCGTCATCAGCGGCGGAGGCAACAGCAGTGGCGATCCGCAGAGTCCTAGTTTTGCTTCGCAGTTTCATGCCCGGCTTGATTCGCCTATGACGGCCCCAGCGATTGCTTCGCCTGGTGCGGGCTCCTCTCCTACGACTCCTCTGTCACCAGTGCGCCGGCCGGAAGCTCTGTTGAGCGGTCCCGGGCCTCGTTTAGTGAAAGACAAGCCCCTGGCTCTGCACGATGCTGGCACGCCGCCTGAAGTTGTTCGCATACCGCTAGGCGAAACGACCGACTCTACTAAACAGGCTGCTGCTTCAGAAACTAATGACACTACGGCAACGACATTCCCGACTCCGATACCTGTGCTCGTTGATGCACCGTCAGCTGGTTCGTCTAATGCAGATGCTGTCGAAGGTGGTCGTCTGACCTCAGATCGGCCGGATGTACTCAAGAATCTGCCTGACACTGTTGACTTAAGCGACGACGATAGTAATGCCGCTGCAGCCGCAGCTGCAGCCGCCGCCTCTGCCGCTGATACAACTTTGACAAAGGATGATTCTGTTACTCCAGTTAAATCTCCAACCGAACCAAAGCCACAAGAAAGTAGCGGAGCCTCTGGAGCCAAGTGTAGACAAAATCGAGCATGATCAACCATCGGTGAAGACTGTGGACACTGAAGATGACTCCGGCGAACCAGCTGTTGTTTCGTCTGAGATTGAAACCACTAGCAAAGACGACAGCGACGCAGTTATGGATGATGTCAGTTTGATGATTTTTAGCTTGCAACTTAGCAACTTTCAACTCATAATAATATTTATTATGATTTTTTGGGGGGAGACGCTCGTTTTTATGCAGTTTCTATTCTTCTTTTTATATACTCATACACTTTTATTTTCTCATTAAAACAGTCGGGCGACTCCACCACTACCAAGGAGGCTTCTAATTCGCCGCAAACTTCGGCAACCTCGCCAACCGGCCCCTCTTCGCCAACTGCGACGGCTACTCCGTCTGAGGACGCCGCGTCAACCCCAGCCGGCCCGTGGTGACGGCGCTATTAAAGAGGCGGACTCGCTGCGCGGTCAGGACATTCCCAGATTCTACTTCCCCGATACTGGCCGAGTTTCTTCGGCCGCTCCGGTTGATGATAGTCGATTAGTTCAGGCTTTAGATGAGATTCAAGGCCAAACTGTGACGCTGGCACAGATGGCCGACATTGCCAAAGCGATGGGCTATCCGAAGTTCTGGAAGCAGCCGCTATTCTCAGCTGCTGGCGGCACAGAACAACGACCGGCTGCTAAAGACCGACTGTTAACTTTGCGACGAGAGTTAACAAAAAATTTTCGCGACGATTCGTCCAGATTTGTGCACCTGTTGACCCGAGGCGCTAGGCAACACCTAGTGTCGGACGACTTTCTGCCACTAGTACAGGACATTGTGG
>NIVC01002609.1:7500-44781 GCA_002269645.1 Macrostomum lignano | reverse complement strand
GTAGACTCATAAGCTTTTACAATCCCAGATTGAAGCTTCACAACTCGAAAACTTCCCAATTTGATAGATGTAAAAAAATTCCAAGCTTGTGAAAGCGACCGGGTTCAAAGACAAGGACATCGTCAGGTTGGCACTCTTACGCATCCTCATCTCTAGGCTACAGCTGCATTCCGGAAGAGAAAGTCTGTAAATTTCATCTGTCGGCCACTCGACCACTGAGTACCGAAGCTATAGCCCTTGAAAATAGGCAGAAGTAGCTATAAAAGAGAGATTGACAGAATCTATCTTTGGCCTAAATGGCATTCATTTTTTGCGCTCCAGCCCTCTCAGACCGGATTATCGATCGGATTTTCTCCGGCGCCGTGTCGCGCAACAAATCTCTGCTGACAGAGAGTCGGATGTCCTATCCAGACTTTGTCTGGTTTCTCCTGGCCGAAGAGGACAAACGGCATCCTAGGAGGTGAGTTGTAATGCCCTTTTTTAAGCCTATTGAATAGTTCTATAAGGTGTTAAGTCTTTTTTATTGCTTTGTAGTCTTTGTAGTGGATGTTAAATAGTCTTTAACAATCTTTCTATCGACTCTTCAATAGTTCTTGTAAGTTTATTTGATTATATAAGCAGACGGCTTATCATAAGACGGCTGCTCTCATGTGCCAGCGGCCCAGGCTCGATTCCAAGTGCAGTCGCATTGCATTAATCTGGGGCTAAATTGGAATCTCGGCTAGTTAGGACCGCTGTACACTCCTGTGTGAGTGTGTGCCTGTGCGTATGACTGCGTACGTATCCGCGCGCTTGTCTGCCTGCTTAGGGGAGTCGGCGGAATGGGCAGTATTGCATCTCGCCGGTTGTGTGACAATGTCGCTTAAAGTGCGCCAGTGTGCACACAACCCCTGCCCTCTAAATAAATAACTGCCTTATCATTTTTCAATTGATATTACTTCCAGTAGTAGACTATCTAAATACGCAACAACCGTCTTAAAAACCTCCAACTAAACAGCATAGAATACTGGTTCCGCTGCATGGACCTAGACGGAGACGGGGTCATATCCCTGTACGAAATGGAGTACTTCTACACTGAGCAGATGCGCCGAATGGAGGAGGCCCGCATCGAGGAGTACCAGGGCCTGCAGGACTGCGTGTGCACCATGCTAGACATGGTGAAGCCGCCCAGCCGAATCGAATCGCGTTGGGCGATTTAAAGCGCTGCAAATTGGCCGGCGTGTTCTTTGACACCATGTTCAACCTGCACAAGTTCCTGGACTATGAGCAGCGCGACCCCTTTGCCAATCTGCGCGATATTCAAGAGTGCGCCGGCATGTCCGACTGGAGAAGTACGCGGCTGAGATGTACGAGATACTGGTGGCTGAGGAGAGCAACGGAGCTATGCACGATGAGTGAGTGATGTTAGCTGATGTCTGGTGTGCTCTTAGCCCAGGAGTTTATAGTCCAGCCTCCCAGAGTGCCAGTTGCTGGGCCAGCCCTCCCTGATCCTCAGTTGCTGGGCCAGCCCTCCCTGATCCTCAGTTGCTGGGCCAGCCTCCCAGATCCTCAGTTGCTGGGCCAGCCTCCCAGATCCTCAGATGCTGGGCCAGCCTCCCAGATCCTCAGTTGCTGGGCCAGCCTCCCAGATCCTCAGTTACTGAGCCAGCCTCCCAGATCCTCAGATACTGGGCCAGCCTCCCTGATCCTCAGTTACTGAGCCAGCCTCCCAGATCCTCAGATGCTGGGCCAGCCTCCCAGATCCTCAGATGCTGGGCCAGCCTCCCAGATCATACGTTGTTGGGCCAGCCTCCCTGATCCTCAGTTACTGAGCCAGCCTCCCAGATCCTCAGATGCTGGGCCAGCCTCCCAGATCATACGTTGTTGGGCCAGCCTCCCTGATCCTCAGTTACTGAGCCAGCCTCCAGATCCTCAGATGCTGGGCCAGCCTCCCAGATCATACGTTGTTGGGCCAGCCTCCCTGATCCTCAGTTACTGAGCCAGCCTCCCAGATCCTCAGATGCTGGGCCAGCCTCCCAGATCCTTAGTTGCTGGGCCAGCTTCCCAGATCCTCAGTTTCTGGGCCAGCCTCCCAGATGCTCAGTTGCTGGGCCAGCCTCCCAGATCCTCAGTTGCTGGGCCAGCCTCCAGATCCTCAGTTGCTGGCCAGCCTCCCAGATGCTCAGTTGCTGGGCCAGCCTCCCAGATCCTCAGTTGCTGGGCCAGCCTCCCAGATGCTCAGTTGCTGGCCAGCCTCCCAGATCCTCAGTTGCTGGGCCAGCCTCCCAGATCCTCAGTTGCTGGCCAGCCTCCCAGATGCTCAGTTGCTGGGCCAGCCTCCCAGATGCTCAGTTGCTGGGCCAGCCTCCCAGATCCTCAGTTGCTGGGCCAGCCTCCCAGATGCTCAGTTGCTGGGCCAGCCTCCCAGATCCTCAGTTGCTGGGCCAGCCTCCCAGATCCTCAGTTGCTGGGCCAGCCTCCAATGGTCCTACATCCAATAGTCAAAAATCTTTGCATTTTCTTAAATAAAATAATGATAAAAAATAAAATGTTTTTGCATAGCACTACTTTTAGTACACGCTTGAGAACTAAATCAATCCAATCAATAATTTTCAACTTTCGCAACGCAGTGCTGCCTACGCGGACGACTTTGAGAACATGGAGGAGGACCCGGCTGAGAACTTTCGCAGCGGGGAAGGGTTGAAATTTCTCGAAAGTTTTAAAGGCTCAAAAGAAATCTGACGGAACTACTGTAACCCCGTGTTTGTGATTCAGAAGAGTTTTGAAGGCTTACAGCAACTCTCGATTCTTCTTATTGTATGCATGTTGAGATACGTTATTTTATTTGTTAAAGAAGTTCATAACGGGTACTTGATGTACTTGATGTTATTGCATGTTTAAACAAAAGAATAAATGCACTGTCTTCAGGGACACGGCGCATCTTATATTGTTATTGTTGTGTGTGTACAGCATTCTTCATTCGGGCCTTTTTCTAGCAGAGCTACCTGCCTCTCTGTTTCCCCCCTGTTGACCAGTTATGTTAATCAGTTATTAACTGTATCGATTGATTTGCAGATTGATTTGACTGATTGATGCCTCAGTTGCGGAGGTTGTGCTCACCTCAATTGTTATTTGTAATCGTAAATGTAATGACGATAATTGTAAAACCGGATTTAACCCTTATTCGAATATTGGCGCTGCACACACCTTAACTCTGCTCTAGACCAATTTATAATTTGTCTGTTTTTCTTTATATAATATTTCATATTTCATGACCTTCACTGTTCGATAAGTAATCATATGATATAATATAGCAAAGTGCACTTAAAGTGCATGTATTTCACATAGAATAAATATATGAACTATTATATTTATTTATATTTATGTTTGATATACTTTGATGTCAATTGATTGTCATTTTTAGTAAATCAAAAAAGTTTAAGACATGAGTTTATTCTCTTTTCAATTAATTTTTGGGGCTATAAATTTAACTCATAACGTAGTCATCGCGTTAAACAGGGGCACTTGCGTCTAGATCATACGCTCGCAAAGCTTTCGGAGGTCTGTGCATTCTTCGAGGTCTTTTGTAGGCGTAGGAGAAGGATTAAACTTAGTACGAGCTATTGTCTATGGTCCTCATCCACTATTTGACCGTGTCGCCTGTTGAAGAAGTTCACGGCGTCTGGATGTTCAGTCTGGACTAGTTCAGGATACCTAACAGCTGAGACTTGATCAGAGACAGAAATCCACAACAGGTTGTCCGTAGTTACCTGGTGCCAGTTGTTAAAGGTACCGACGCTGTGGGGTGATGATGGAATGGTTGAGAGACTAGCTGCGCATGTCCAGCTGTTGGGGCTTGGGTAACAAAACTAGAGAAATTGCGACAGGGTGTCCATAGTTACCGGGTGCTTTTAACTGTTTAATGTCCAGAAGCTTCGTCTGGGTGAAGGCAGGTGATCAACGGAGTCAGAGCTTGTCAAGGCTGCACTGATGGGTAGTGTTGATTGGTGCTCAGGTGTATATTATGCACGAGGAAAATCCGACCTTCTGGTAAAATTGTTGAATATCTCGACGGTCCGTAGGGCTGGCGACTTGATTCTTACGAAATAGAGACCTATATCTAAATGTACAAGTACTGGGTTTTTCGACTAGCTCGTGTTCAGGGATTGATTTACTGTATAACCGATGTCTTAGATAAAATCTCCGGACCAAACTCTATAGCATGGTACAGTTGACATCAGTTCGCTAGAAACTAACCATCTAACTGCGAATACAAGAAACTCCTGTGCAACTTTTAGATTTAGAATGTTGTTATAACGACTGAATTCCAGGCGTAAAAGCTCCTCGGGGACACTGAAAGCTGCTGCTCATTTCAATTAGGGCAGTCGGGGTATCTCCAAGCAGGCCAGGAGCCAAGACCCCGATGGCAGCGGCACCCTGACGCTCTCGTCCCAGCGTCCTTTGCGAAGGCAGAATCGCAGCAGCAGCTTGTCGCTGCAGCCGGATGATTGGCTGTCCCCTGCTGTCACGCTGATTGCATTCGATTCCACTTCGGCTATAGCGTAGGCCTCTCCTCCTCTCCGAGCCACGTCCAGCAGGCGACGGCACCCTGTCGGCAGACGTTCCGCTCGTATCTGCCAGCCCGAGCTCGGCACCGCGTGCGCGTCGTCCAGGCTTTCAACAGACTGGCAGGGCACCGGCTCAAGACCGTCCAGTCCAACACAGTCGCCGCCGAAGGCCCACAGTCGACCGCGTCGCAGCAGAAGGCAATGGTTCCAACGAGGCGCCCGAAGCTCTGGCAGTAGTTGCCAATGCCGACGGCGCGGTTTGTCTAGCGGCAGCCGATACAGCCACGGCAGAGGCAGCGGGTCCTCCGAGCGGCCAGAGATGCCGCCGCAGATAAACAGGTGTCGGGCGTCGGCCACTGAGGCGTGCGAATGCATCGGGCGCGGCAGACGGCACAGTCGAGTCCAGCGAGAGTCGGCAAACAACTCGATCGTGTCCAGCACGGTTTCGGTGGTCGAGGCGACGGATGCTGAACCTGAGACGTCTGCACTGGCCTCGGTGCGCTGCACGCCACCCGTTGCTACCGCGGCGCCGCAGCCAGCCGCTGTCAGCGAGCAGCGAGTCCGCGCCGTTGCGGCTGGCGGCAGCGGCTCGAGAGCTGGCAGAGACGACTCCATGGTGGTGACCCCCGGTCGGCAAAGACAGGCCCGCTTTACGCTGATGAAATTTTCTGGAATAAAAGAGGTTGTATGTAGTTCTAAACGTGCCTAGAGTGGCGTACCTGAAGTACTTGTGCCTTTTATCCAAATTTCCCCGCATAAGCATTGCATATAGTAGATATCTGAAATCAATCTTCGCACAGTCGAGTGATAAAATTGCATTTCGGGGTGTCTAAGCATCACCCACTGCACTTTTGTAAGTTACCATTGCGCCTAAGCCGCCTGTATTGCACTGCAATTTTTCAAGAAACTTTTAAGAGGACGAAATGTACCTGCGTACACTATTGGCGCGCTTCCACGGAAGTCGGTGGAATGGCCAAAATTGCCTTATCGCTGGCTGAGAGGTGATGTCGCCGAAGGCGTTTCGCAACCTCCCCAATGAATGCATCGATCAGTATCAGTATCGTGGGTCAGCGCTTATTTACTAATCCTGCAGGTATATGAAGGTGATGTAGCTCGTACTCGTATTAAGGGTTAGCATGGATAAGTCACACACTTGATTGATTAGCAGAGTCCTGGGGCTCAGTAAGTGAGTGCTATTCTCACCGGATGAGCCGAATGCCATGAGCAGGGTGTCAGCTCCAAACTGCGCAGCGGCCGCCGAATCAAGTCTCCAACCGGGCGGTCGCGGCATGTTCGTCATACGAAGTCGTTTCTCAAGCTCGTCAGCTTCGTCGCCCACTGGCGAGAGAGTTGCCGTGACGGTGAGCACGACATCTTCGGTGACGTCCTCATCTCCAGCAGAGTCAGCGCCGCAGCAGAGAACGCAAACTGACGGTCGAGCCCCACGTTCAACCAATGAGCGCCGCGATCTTGACGCTCCATCGTCTGGCGTCTCTTCGACAGTCTCTGCTGCCTCTTCTGGAGATAGTGACGCTAGGGCTTCATCCAGCCGCTCGATCAAGTTTGGATCACGAATCAGGTGACGGCGAACCCGTCGACACAGTCGCTGATTGGGCAGCAGCCTTCGACATGCAGGCGAGTCAAGTAGCAATCGGCAGAGCAGCTCTTCGTCGGAGTCCAACGGCCGGTCGCTGGCCAGCAGCCGATCCAAACGAGTAAAAAAATTTTCCACTCCCTGCAACTGCAGCCTGTCAAGGTTCGCCAGGAAAATGCTCAGATTGGAAGCCAAGTACGCGGAAATCTCTGCCTCATTCAGACCATCCGATGGCCCAGCGCGGAACAGGCAACGGTGAATTCGCAGAAGGCGTGCCGACTCAATCAGGTTCGGCATAGCGAATGCTGTTCCTGCCGCTTCCACGTTCGCTAGATCCTCCGGGGTCAGCTCTACAGAGCCGGTGTAGGCGAAATTCAAGCCGATGCGCATGACAGACGGTGGATAGCGTTCATCGGATAGACGATAACGCTGGAATCGAGTCCATAAAGCATCCGAAGGTCGTTCATCATCGGCGTTGTCTTTCATATAAATGGGTTCGTCGACTGCTTCGGTGGTTGAAACTTCCGCTGCCAGTTCAGTGCCTCCCGATGCAGTGTCTTCCAGTTCAAGCTGGTCTTCTGAATCGTCTGAATCGGATGTGCTGCTGTCCTCTGACCTCTGTCTTGTGAGCCGCATGGCCACTGTTGATTTGATCTCATCATCATCATCGTCTGTCGTTGATCCGTCCGATTCTTCCAAAGCTGTAAAAGTTTTTTTCATCATGGAAGCTTCAGCCAACGTGCTGACTTTCGTCACCTTCGACCAGTCGGCAAAAGGTAGACGCGTACCATTTTTCACGGCTTCTAACAACCGCGGGTAGCTCTGCAGAACGCTCTCGTGGGTGCCAATCTCTAATATAGCATCTTTGTCGGCGTCGCTTTCGAACTCAATGCAAATGTCGGCAAGTGGATCATCCAGTTGATACTTGACGGAGCGCGGCGCTGCGGGGAAGTCGACCTGAATCTGGTCAGGATCAAGCAGAGTCATCCGGCGTCCATCGCGATGGCTCGGATGCAGACTAAGTGAACTAGAAGAATCTTTAGATGTCATGCGGCAATATGCTGTCGAGAGCTTGAAGTTAGAATTGGTAGAAATTTCTATTCTAACGGCACATAATCCTTTAATTCTGCGTGGCTGGGAGCTATCAACATAGTTCCTGACTAAATGCATGCATGCTTATATAGGCTTGAATGCCATTAACTACTGCGTGTGCTACTTGCATTCAAGAGTGCCTGCCTGCGATTCTGAGGCTCCTCAACTTTCCTGCACTAGTTTTATAGAGTCGCAGAATGTTAGTGAGACTAAATTCAATGGAGCACTCCGGATGCAACTTTCCATTATTGACGCTTGAATGAAAGCTTAATGATCAGGATTTAACAGTCGGTGTAAGTATGGATAGCTATTGTATAGTACATTCGTGTAGCATTGATGGAACTTTAGTGCATCTGAATTGCGCAAAACAGACAGTAAACAACATGCAGAGTAGAGTGACTTTGTTTATTTTGTGATCTTTTTGCGTTCAGTTTATGAAGCTAAATAAATGTACTTCTACAACCGTAGAAGTATGTGCAAACGGTGTATTGCGCTATAGCGAAAATTTCAAGTGTGCTTTCCCTATCTAGCTACTGAAAGTAGACATTGTGTTGCTCACTCTTTCTATGAAATGAAAGTGTACATACATGTGTCTCTCTATGAACCGAAAGTATCCTAATTACCTAAATTACACTGAATTTCCTTCTCGAATGGGGCTTGCAAGTGTGGTCACGATGAAGTACAGCTGCTGGCTGTCTGTCTGTCTGTCTGTCTGTCTGTCTTAGTGTCTGTCTGTCTGTCTGTCTGTCTGTCTGTCTGTCTGTCTGTCTGTCTGTCTGTCTGTCTGTCTGTCTGTCTGTCTGTCTGTCTGTCTGTCTGTCTGTCTGTCTGTCTGTCTGTCTGTCTGTCTGTCTGTCTGTCTGTCTGTGTGTCTGTGTGTCTGTCTTTCTGTCTGTCTGTGTGTCTGTCTATCTATCTGTCTGTCTGTCTGTCTGTCTGTCTGTCTGTCTGTCTGTCTGTCTGTCTGTCTGTCTGTCTGTCTGTCTGTCTGTCTGTCTGTCTGTCTGTCTGTCTGTCTGTCTTAGTGTCTGTCTGTCTGTCTGTCTGTCTGTCTGTCTGTCTTAGTGTCTGTCTGTCTGTCTGTCTGTCTGTTTGTCTGTCTGGCTTTTATGTCCTAGGTTTTGAGGCTTTGTGCATGTAAATCGCTCAATTTGGTCGTGTCGTAGGTTATGCGACAGACAGATATGAAGGCTCCGCACCAGGGCACATATAAGTGTGTAAACTGTGTCTAACTAATTTCGAGGGGTGTCCAAAAAGTAGTGACACTTTTAACCGTAGCTCTCGTTCTATAGCTTCCTGTGATTTAAAATTTTATGAACTGATAGCGGAAAATCTCTTCTACAGATTGATACCAGAGAACAAAAGTTATACCCACGAAAGTAACAGTACCTGTACCATAAGAGTTACACAAACTATATCGAAATTTATAATAGTCGACTTCTGCACTCATTCATTAAGAAGGAATCGATAAATGTCTTGTTTAAGCAATACCAAAGCCCAATTGCAAAATAATCTTACTGTGACTGACTGAAATTTGTCTATGGACAGAATCATGCGCAGAAAAATAAAGCATTAAATTCATTACTTTACTTGCAAACAGAGGAGCTTGCATTTTGCGATTTGTTCATGATTTCATTGCCCATACTCGACAACACACATGGATGTGCACTCAGTTGTTGCTCAGCAAAGTGCCATCTTCACTCTTTGGGGCGCTGGCCATAGTGCCTCAGCAATTCACGCAAAACTTTGCTCTGTGCACGGATTCTCTGCGGTCAGCAAAATGACAGTTTATCGATGGATGGAGCAGTTCAGCGAGGGAAGGACTGACTTGGCAGATCAGCATCGGACGGGGCGGCCATACGTTCATCGACCTGATGTACTGGCGGACTCCATTCTGGATCTTCTTGACGAGGACTCCCGAATGACCATTAGAGAGATCGCTGACAGGTTGGACAAGCCGAAATCAACAATTCATCGAAGCTTACTCGGCATGGATCTCGTGAAGCTCAGCCTATAATTTGTGTAACTCTATGGTACAGGTACTGTTACTTTCCTGGGTATAACTTTTGTTCTCTGGTATCAATTTTAAAAATTCAAAAAGCAGTCTGTAGAAGAGATTTGCCGCTATCAGTTCATAAAATTTTAAATCACAGGAAGCTATAGAATGAGAGCTACGGTTAACAATTGCTATAAACCATTTAGATTTTTTCAAAGAAATACTCTCGCACTTACACAAATTATTTTTCAATTAGCTACTCACATAATTCGCTTGCATGTCATTTTATTGTCTGACTAACATCAAAAGTTATCGTGCAAATTTACTTTACAATTATCTAACATTTTTTTAATCTATTATTTCAAATAAACATGGCTGTTAATGAAGTATAATTGTGGATAAAATGTAGACATTTATGTTTCTTTAAGGAATTGAATATACTACATTGATAACTTTCACCGTAAAATCCTTTGAAGTTACGGTAAACGACTTAAAAACGGATTTGCTTATTTATAATCAATATTGGTGACTGAATGATGACGGGCAATCATATATAAATTATTGGTGATGGAGTGCCCAGCCATATTAGTAAAACTACCAACTGAGACTGAGACACACGATTGCACTGATGTAAGCGGTGTAAAGAAGGTAGATTAGAAATAGAAATCGAGAACAGTGCGAGTCGTTAGTGCTTCCAGTACATTCATTGACTGTCGTCACATTGTCAACGTACACTCGTAATCTCCGGCTCTTTTAACTTCAACTATTATGGTGCTATTCACATATACAGCTAGCTGTACTCTTGAGCAGGCACAACGAGGCATTAATTTTGCCCCAGTTCAATAAAGTACCTCGTCACAATGAACTCAAGTTTCTTCTCAGCTTGCAACATGAATACGACACGCGAGGCTCTATTCAGCGGACTCCGCATCGCGCATGGATCTTTTTCATTGTTGGCGGGAAGAAGAACTGTGCAGTTATAAGCCTCTCATGATCGGATCACGCCTTTATAGGTCGTTCAATTTTTTACAATGCTTTAAATAAATAGCTGCTTTTTCTGTTGCAAAAGTAAACACAAGTTATATCTACGAGTATGCCAGCAACTATAGACGAATTCGCCTTAGTTTCCTCAATTGTAGTGTAAGATTGGGAAAATAATCGAGGCGTAAAACGCGGTGGTTCGTTTGCTTTGGTTTTTGCTTTGATTGTTTTCCGTGTGGATAAGAAGAGGCTTGAATAATTGCGCGTTAGGGTGCTGTATATTTATATTCGTGTTAATAGAACATTCCGGAATCCGGAAAGTTCGAGAAACAGTTTCTAGAAAGGTGTGCGCGGGAGTTCAAAATACAAATATACGAGTAGAAAGTGAGTGTTTACGCGGAAGATTCTAGAATACAAGTATTGTACTGTACGCTATCTTATACCGTATACGAGCGTTGTTTAGTTGGAGAACTTTCTAGAATATTAAGATTTAAGCATGTTATGGAATATTATAGGAAATACAAATACGCTACAATAGTTATAATATAGTGAATACGCTACAACAGTTCCCCCGCCGGAGACGGAGTCTTAAAGGGGTACAAAATTACTGGATAAATGTTGGTTAACTATACGCGTAAATGGAATTTTTACAATGAAGTCTTGGATGGGTATGAAACTACACGTGCATTGTACGTGCGCATCCATACTGTAAATGCGATAAATGGTAATTTACATGTACATGCATTGCGGAGGCTATATGAACAAGTCTATATACAAGTCAGAAGTAGAAAAAGTCTTTTCTGGGGTTGAAGTGCACTCGTCGTCCACTCCTGGTTCGAGTTGGCGTCTCCTGGGCATTGTCCTCACTGGCTGTTGTCGACGGTGTCGTCTGTTGAGTCGCCTCGTCCTTTTTCTCCCTTTCGTTTGTCGTCGTCCCGTCCAGAGGAGCCTCCCGATGGGTTCGGCTGGTAGGTGGCGTTTGGACCGACTTCGGTTGCTGCAGGCTTGCAGAACGGCATGGCTTCAGACGGTCGATTGAGATTGCTTCCTCTTGTCCGGCTCGTGTCTCGACTATGAAGAACTTGGGTGTGCGCCGGACGACGGTGTAAGGTCTTGAGTAAGGCGCTTCGAGCGGCTTTCGAACTCGGTCTACGCGGAGCCAGACTTTCTCGGCCGTCCAAAGGTCTTTCGGGGTGTAGGTGTTGTTAATGACCGGTTGCCGTGGCTGGTGTTCAAGAAGTTGATCGAGGTTCAACTGGATCGTCGCGGGGTCTGAAGCATTGACTAGGACTCGAGGCAGCATCGGATTTTCGCCTGTGAGCCTGGTGAATGGGCTGACACCTGCATCATCTGGTGCGATGTGCATCGCAAGCAATGCTAGAGGCAGGTTGTCAAGCCATGAAGCTCCTCGCGCTTTGAGCATGGTCTTGAGATTGCGATGTGCTCTCTCCACTTTCCCGTTGCACTGTGGATGGTACGCCGTGGTGCGTAGCCTATGAAAACCAACAGCTGACGAGAGGATGTGAAAGAGCTCCGCTTCGAATTGAGGTCCGCGATCCGTAATGACGTAGAGTGGGACTCCAAAGCGCGAAATCCACGTTGTGATGAAGGCTGTTCCAATACTCTGGGCTGTGACTGTCTCGAGTGGTGCTGCTTCGAGCCAACCGGTGTTCCTGTCGATCATCGTGAGAAGGTACCGAGGCGCAAGGCCACACTGGACGTCGTGCTTCTTGTCCGGGACTGGAAGAGGTCCGACCACATCTAGATGTATGGTTTCGAATCGATTTGACGGAAGGTTGAATGCTGAGCTGCCAGCCGTCGTGTGGCGGTCTACTTTGCAGCGTTGGCATTCCTCGCATGTCCGGCAGTATTCTTTGATCTCGTCGCGCATGTTATGCCAGAAGTAGCGACTGGAGATGAGATTGGCCGTCTTTCGGAATCCATAGTGTCCGAGCTGGTGAAAATGTCGGATCAGTGCGTGACGCATTGAGACAGGGACGACTGGTCGTGGGTAGCCCGTGGAAGTCTCGCAAAGGTTGCGACACGTCGGTCGTCTCCCAGTGGGAAGTATCGGCAGTTGTCTTCCTCTGTGAGCCCGTCGAGGGCCTGCTGTGCGGCGATCGCTGGCAGATCAGTTGGCGAGTCGTCTTGCGTGATGGCTGCGATGGGGTTGTGCTTGATTCTCGACAAGGCGTCGGCGACGATGTTGTCCGCTCCGCGGAGGTGTTGAATGTCGGCGACGTACTCAGAGATGACGCTCATATAGCGCTGGTTTCTGTCCGATTTACCATAGGAGTTTTGCCGGAAGGCCTGCTCGAGTGGTTTGTGGTCCGTGAAGACCGTTACGTGTCGACCTTCGATCAGGTTCCGGAAGTGGAGTACGGCTAAGTAAACGGCGAGAAGCTCACGGTCGAATGCCTAGTATGTCTGCTGTTTCGATGAGAGTTTCTTGCTGTACATTCCGAGCAGAGTAGTGCTGTCTCCGACGGTTTGATGTAAGGCGGCGCCGACACAAGTTGCCGATGCATCCGTGACTAGTTGATATGCCGAGCAATCTGGGTCTGGGTGGCTGAGTAGAAGTCGCTCGGTCAGTTTCGACTTGCGTTCCTCGAATGCTGCCTGATGTGTGTCGCTCCAGTTGAAGGATCTGGGAGACCGTAGTGATGCGGTGAGGAGGTCCTGCAACGGAGCGGCGGTGTCAGCGAAGTTGGGAACGAAACGTCTGTAGAAGCCAATCACGCCTAAAAATCGTCGTAATGCTGCAGCATCGCGTGGTGCTGGCCACTTCTTGATGGTCTCGACCTTGGATTCCAACGGACGGATTCCTGCTGCCGACACGTGATGCCCGAGGAAGTGAATCTCGCTTTGCAGGAAGACACATTTGCTGAGTTGAACTTTCAATCCATGGTGGGCCAGGCGTGACAGGACGGCTTCAAGATGTTGAAGGTGTTCTTCCTCGGTCTTGGAGTAAACCAAGAGGTCGTCGAGGTATGCGATCACACCTGGCAGACCGCGAAGTACCGAGTCGATGAAGCGTTGGAAGGTCTGCGCTGCATTTCGGAGACCGAACGGCATGCGGGTCCACTCAAACAAACCGAAAGGAGTGATGATAGCCGTTTTTGAGATGTCTTCTTCGGCAATCGGAATTTGATGGTAGGCTCGGACGAGATCAAGTTTGCTAAATGTCGTTGCACCGTGTAGATATCGAGTGAAGCTCTGAATGTGTGGTACGGGATAGCTGTCGGGTTTGGTAGCCTTATTAAGAGCACGGTAATCGCCGCAAGGACGCCACTTACCGTTGGGTTTTCCATCCGACTTTTTCGGTACCATGTGAAGTGGTGACGCCCATGAGCTGTTGGATGGCCGGATGTAACCGGCGTCGATCAATTGCTGGAATTCCTCTTTGGCGATGGACAGCTTCTCTGGGTGCAACTGACGAGCTCGGGCATGTACCGGTAGCTGGTTGCCGGTGTCTATCCGATGGACGGTGTCGTGTTTTACCGCGTCTGCAGGCGGCAGTCGACCCCCCTCCACGTAGGTGAAGGTGTCTTGATAGCGGTCGATCAGCTGCTTGATCCGCGGATCGCAGTTGGCTGGATATGCTGGCGTGACGGTAAACGATGAGATGCTGAGTGTGGAGACTGGCAGTTCTGGAGTGTGGAGTCGAGTTGTTGGGTCCACCAGTCGTCTTGCCTTGCAGTCTACTAGCAGTCCGAAGTGGGAAAGGAAGTCGTAGCCGAGTATTGGACGAACGACGGAGGCGACGAGAAAAGTCCAACGGAAGGAACGGCGCAGTCCCCGAATTGCGACTTCAAGTGAAATCTCGCCGGCAACTGGGATCAAGTCGCCTGTGGCGGTTGTTAGCTGATATCCTGTTGCGCGGACGTTGTTGCTGAAGTACTGCGGAGGAATGATTGAAACTGCTGCGCCGGTGTCGACCAGGAAGGACAAACGACGCGCATCGAATAGGAGTTCGACGACGAGGCAGGACTTGCGCGCCGCTGAGTCCGTGGCACTGCTCACTGCGGCGTCATGGGTAGTGCCCTGGAGTTTCCCGGAGATGGTCGCTCCGGGGAGCTCGAGCGCGACGGTACTGGGGTCCGCTCGTTGGGGCCCAGGATCCTTGGTTGTGGGCCGTTGCTCTTTCGTGGAAATTGGCACCAGCGGCGACAGGTGCGCGACCGGGGTCCGTAATAGAGATGTCCACGACAGATGACCGGGCGCTGGCCTGGACGGTAGGGTGCTAATGATGGCAGCTGCGGAGATGCCTCCTGTTGTGAACTCGCTGCGGTGTGTCGAGTTGTGTCGCGTGGTTGGACGGCGTTGATCTTGGAATGCTGGATTTCAAGCAGCGAATCGGCGATGGAAGCCAGTTGCTCCGGTGTCTGCTGCTCTTGGAAGCAGGCCAGATGGCGTTGCAGTTCGGGTGGTAGACAACGAATCAGCGTGGCCTTTACCATATCCGGATTATCTTGTAGGCCACACTGAGCCATCTTAGATGTCAAGACGCTTGACGAAAAAAGATGGTTTGTCGCCACCCAGGTCCGATGTGTTCATGACCTCGTTGATTTTGTCCTGCTTGCTTTTCTGGAGCATGGCGAGCACGGCTTTCTTCAAGTCGCTGTAGTTTGCCGGCGTGGTCGTAGAGTTGAAAACGGACGCAATGTCTTCCGGGAGCTGGCAGATGAGATGACTGAAGCGAGTCTTCTCCGACGTGATGTTCCGCAGCTCGAACTGGGCGTCCAGCATCCGAAACCAGGCTTCGGGGTTGTTCCTGTAAAAAGAAGGTATTTTGAGACTTACCGTGGCTAGTGATGACTCCTCAATCGGGTTCGGATGTTCCACTGATGCTGAGTTTGAAGCCGTTGGAGCGTTCCCCGCATTGGCTGTCGGTGCAGTATCAGAGGTTGCTTCTGTTGACATTGTCGCTGTTTGACAGTGAACGCCTCACCGGACCAGTTGTAAGATTGGGAAAATAATCGAGGCGTAAAACGCGGTGGTTCGTTTGCTTTGGTTTTTGCTTTGATTGTTTTCCGTGTGGATAAGAAGAGGCTTGAATAATTGCGCGTTAGGGTGCTGTATTCCGGAATCCGGAAAGTTCGAGAAACAGTTTCTAGAAAGGTGTGCGCGGGAGTTCAAAATACAAATATAGAAAGTGGGTGTTTACGCGGAAGTTTCTAGAATACAAGTATTGTACTGTACGCTATCTTATACCGTATACGAGCGTTGTTTAGTTGGAGAACTTTCTAGAATATTAAGATTTAAGCATGTTATGGAATATTATAGAAAATACAAATACGCTACAATAGTTATAATACAGTGAATACGCTACAATAGAATATTCTAAATCGATATAGTCGATGTCTAAAACTACAATACTCAAAACACTTACTACAGCGTTTTACGAGTACATTGTCAATATTTTCTTCTCGATATCATAAATCGTTTCGAAGTAAATATCATTTCAATTTGTTATAATTGACTAAATGTAAATGCTTAAAAACTTCCGGTGATGTGAGATTAGGAGATATTAAGGTTTTCAGAATCGCTATAGATATTTAGGCATAATTTCTACTGCAATAGTGTATTTCATGCATTAAAGTTCATTCCGCAAACTAATTTTTCAACAGTGATGAAAACGGGACTGCTCGAACGAGATTTTCTCCGAGGAATTTCGTCACCTAAGAGACAAGGGCACCCACGCCAGAGACAGGGGCGCCCACCCAGAGAAAGGGGCGCCAACCTAAGAGACAGGAGTGCCCACCCAGAGACAAGGGCACCCACGCCAGAGACAGGGGCGCCCACCCAAAGAGAAAGGCGCCCACCCCAGAGACCGGGGCGCCCACCCCAGAGACCGGGGCACCCACCCCAGAGACAGGGGCGCCCACCCAGAGACAGGGGCGCCCACCCAGAGACAGGGGCGCCCACCCAAAGAGAAGGGCGCCAACCTAAGAGACAGGAGTGCCCACCCAGAGACAAGGGCGCCCACCCCAGAGACCGGGGCACCCACCCCAGAGACAGGGGCGCCCACCCAGAGACAGGGGCGCCCACCCAGAGACAAGGGCGCCCACCCAGAGACAGGGGCGCCAACCTAAGAGACAGGAGTGCCCATCCAGAGACAAGGGCGCCCACCCTAGAGACAGGGACCCCCACCTAAGAGACAGGGATGCCCACCCCAAAGACAGGGGAGACAATCACATACTCATTGCAATCATGATTCTGGTCTCCAGTGGATTCTGGGGCTCTATATAGAAGGGCGCGGAAAACACGATAGAACTAACAATTCTTCAGTTACTGGTACATTAGATACTATCAGAAATATTGTTAGGTGATTAATGACCCAGCTTATTTGTAACATTCGTTCAAACCCTGCATGCAGGATGCAGCCAATACTTCAGCTGACAGAATTCAGTTCCTTTTAGCTGACAGAAACCGGAAATTGTGTAAATCAGTTAAATAAATTATCGATAATCATATTATTGCCTACACCTTCTACAGTGGTTGCGGCATGCATAAACTGCATCAGTAAATTCAATAATATTTCCAGTTCCAATCGTTCATGTTTTTCGGCTACCTAGAGACAGTCTGTGTAGCTCATGTCCTTAATAGGAGTTGGATTCTGAGCTTGATTGCAGGTTGTAACGGTTTTGCATTTTACCGAATTGTGTGAAATGATGAACAAGTAGAAAAACGGGGAAAAGTACATGTACGTTTCTTTGAAAAATGATACGAGGCAGATTCAATGTGTAATGTTTATTGATATTCATAGAGCTTTTCTTTTAGAAAACTAGGATTCTATGTTACGAGAAGATTTTATCTTCTTAGCTGACGCTTATAAAGTGTGTAACAGAACTCTCCAGGGCTTTTGTCATGTCAAGCGACGGCCCCACAGAAGAAGAGTTCGGCACCAGCTCAGGTGTCTTTCAGGGCGACACGCTGGCTCCTCTGCTCTTCCCCGTGGTTGTGGACTACATGTACGTGCTTGGTCGGTCCCTCCGCGAGGATGACAGCTACTTGCTGGTCTCACGCCGAAGCTCCAGACATCCTGCGCTGTTTCGTTTTCCGCTCTCGCGTATGCTGACGACATCGCGCTGCTCTGCCGCGGTGAACGCTCGCAAGACTGAGGCGCTGCACGTGGGCACGAATACTGCCCCAACTCTCACGCTGCCCAATGGAGACCGCATCGCGGTGTGCGAGGACTTCCGGTACCTCGGCGCCCTGGTGATGAACCCCGATGCGATTGTCTCCCTGCCATCTGCGATCGAACTGGCCAGCAAGAATTCGTCACATTGGCTTCACAAGTTGCTATGCTTACTCCATTTTTGTCAAGAGCTTCGACTTTGTCTGTAAGTTCGCATTGCATAACTTTGAACGAATTCAGTCAAATGCTCCCTCAAATGCTCCCTTTGAGATCCAGGATGTTTGGGAAATCCGAAAAAGATATTTTTGACTTGATACAGTGGCACACAGGCTGCAGTGCAATGTAGCTGTAGGGGAAAAACAAACTCGCGAGTATAGTCGTAGAAGCCCAAAGCAACACACACGCAAGCATATACTTCGTATTTGCTATGAGTACACACTCACTCATTACTCAAGCCGATGCCCAAATTAGGATGTCTGCAAACCCCGGCAGAATTCAGAATAGAAATTAGTAGGACTGATGACTGACAGAAGCTCAGAAGCTCTACTAAGGGTGAGCATCACCCTGAGACAAGCTGAATAACTGGTATAGAGTGCAGACATGTCAACCTTGACGAATATTAGTTTTTTTCTCCCGTGATTGCTTATGAAAGATGGAGTCCTTTGATTGAAACAAAATTTCGTAAACTACCACGAAATGACTCAGAAGTCAGTCTCAATTTTTCCAGTGCGAAAACGCTTGGCCCTCCAAGTAGGGAGAGAGCGCCGGTATATATTTTTGGGCCTTTAGGTCTCGACCAATCACGTGCGGCCGCGTAGGCATAACAGGCATAAAAAAGGGGGAGGAAAGCCGGGGGTACAATGTACACAAACTAAGTGCTGCGGGCTGGCTTCTGCCCGAGCAGATTGAACTTTAATTTGTAATTGCCATAGACAAGTTTATTTGCCTGTACTGCGATTAGTTGGCGCAAGTGTCAAAGAGCCTTCGTGACAAAAAATGGAAATACATAAGTATTCAAGAAGACTCTGATAAGAGCAACGGCTGCAAGAGCCGAGAGTGCACGGCACACAACTTGCGTAAATATAACGCAATACAAAAGACAGACTTGTAACAGTGGCGTCGCAAGCAGGATGAAGAGCGGTGTGAAACAACCGTCGGCTACTGACAAGTCTCCTGCTTCGCCGCTCAAACACGCCAAAATGGTGGTGATGGCGGATGCTGAAGCACAAAGTCAGCCAATAAAAGGCTCGGATGGACCAGCGCGTGCGGTAGCTGGAGCTATGGAAATCGAGCGCCTGGAGTTAGGAAACAACTACTCCCGGTGGCTGGACAGATTTACAATCGTCGCGAAGTTCTACAGATGGGACTCGACGGCGAAGGCTCAGATGCTTCTGATGCGTCTCTCGACAGCATTGTACGACACGCTCGCAGATCAAGCTTCTCCGAAGAAACCAAGTGAGTTGTCTTACTCGGAGATAGAAACAGCTCTGACAAGCATCCTGGTCCCAGCTACGTTTGTTCTGGCGGAAAGATACTCTTTCCAGCTGTGCTCTCGAAAGTCAGGGGAAAGCGTTCGCACATATGCGGAGCGAGTCCTCAAGGCTGCGGAGAAGTGCGAATTTATAAACAAGGACGAGCGTCTGAGAGACCAATTTATTTGCGGACTGGCTGACCAAAACGTCATCGGCAAGCTGCTGGTCAAGGACCATCTGAGGCTCAGCTTCAAGGAGGCAGTTGCTGAGGCTGAAGCACATTCAGCATTAGTCTCAACGGACATCATGAAGAGTGCCCCGAAATCTGAAAATTCTGGGATAATGAGCATTGGAATGTTAAAATCGTCATCAAAACCGCGGATCAAGGGAGTGAATCGACAACAGTCACAGACTCAAAGCTCATCAAAATGCTCGCGCTGTGGAACAAGCCACGGAAAAGAAGCGTGTCCAGCTTATGGAAAGACATGTCGTAAGTGTGGGAAGCAGAACCATTTTCAGAAAATGTGTCGCTCAAAGTTTGTTGTCCCGAACCAGAAAAACACAGCTGCAGTTCAGCACTTAGACGAGCACTCGCAGTCAGATCATGTCTTCATGGTTGGTGCAACTTCAAGGCAACCTTTGTCTACGGATGCAGTCACAGTGACCCTTGACTTCATATAATCAAGTGATAAGGTATCAATTCCGTGCCAGGTGGATACTGGGGCAGCAGTTTCAGTTATGTCTGACCGGGTCTGGAAGCAAATCGGCACCCCTGAACTGCAGCCTAGCAGCATCACTCTGACAGGATATACCGACGCGCATCAATTCAAAATGTTGGGCCATTTCATCAGCAAAGTGAGTTACCAAGGAAAAGTGCACCGAATACCATTCAAAGTGGTTCGTTCTGACCGATCGTTTGCTCTACTCGGCAGGGACATTTTGACCATAGAAATAGATTTCAGCAAGGCTGATGGAAGCGAAGCGACTAGAGTATTCAGAGCGAGACTAGAATTGATTCCGGATGCTCAGCCAAAGTACATCAAGGCACGGTCGATCCCTTTTGCCTATAAAGATCGACTGAAAGATGAGATTGACAAGTTGCTAGCTGAGGGAATCATTGAGCCAGTGACTTTTTCTCAATGGGCCTCACCAATTGTCATCGTTCCTAAGGCTGATGGTAGGCTGAGACTCTGTGTGGACTACAAGCAAACATTGAACCCACAGCTCATGAAGGACAGTCATCCAACACCTACCCCGGAAGAAGCCTTCAGTACAGTAGCAGGATGCCGAATGTACACCATCTTGGACTTAAAAGCAGCGTACAACCAGGTGGAATTGGAGGAGGACTCAAAGCCTCTCACGGTCATGTCTACACCTTTCGGCAACTACCGGTACAACCGTCTGGTGTTTGGGATATGGACTGCTCCGAGTATTTTCCAGCGCTACATCAGTCAAGTCATACAGGATGTTGATGGTGCAATTGCCTACGTCGATGACATTTTAATTGGTGGTGAGTCAGAGAAGCAGCTTAAGGATCGTGAGAGTCAAGTGCGAGAGCGTCTGGAACAACATGGCCTCAAGGTCAACGAAGAGAAATGCCAGATTTGTCAGTCTCGGGTTCGCTTTCTCGGGTTTATCCTGGACAATGGCATGATCCTGCCCGACCCAGAGAAAGTGAGAGCCCTGCAAGAAATGGAGACTCCCAAGACGATGGCAGAACTAGAATCGCTCATCGGACTCGTCAGGTTCAGTGGCCGGTTTGTGCCCAATCTGTCGCACTACCTGGAGCCGTTGACTCGATTAATGCGCGGCAGAAGAGAATTCCAATGGGATTCTGAGCAAGATGAAGCTTTTCAGCGTATCAAGTCCATGCTGACAGAAGATTCAGCTCTGGCTAATTACGACCCCAAGAAACCTGTGGCTCTGGAGTGTGATGCTTCCCAAAAAGGACTGGGCGGAGTTCTGATTCAAGACAACAGACCGGTTTTGTACATCAGCAAGAGGTTATCAGAAGCCGAGAAGAAGTATTCTCAGATCGAAAGGGAGGCCCTTGCAATTGTCTGGTCAACTCAGAGGTGTCAGCGATTCTTAGCGGGACGTCATTTCAAGCTGATCACGGATCACAGACCATTAACCTACATCTTTGGGCCGTACGAGGGCTTGCCTACGCGCGTATCAGCACGCCTTCAAAGATGGGCGATATCGCTAATGGCTTTTGACTACACCATCGAGTATCAACGGTCGCAGCTTATGAAATCAGACGCTCTGTCCCGGTTGCTTAACAACGAGACGGCTCGGACGTATACAATCGGGAGCATCCAACTACCCTCAACGATCATATCCATTCAAGAGGTTAGAGACCAATCACAGGATTGCCCAGAGATCGTTCTGTTAAAAAAAGCCATCCGGACGAGCAACTTTAACGACCCGAGAATCCGCCCCTACAAGGCAGTCGCGGACGAACTGACGATCGAGTCGGACGTGGTACTCCGAGAGATGCGAGTCATTCTTCCAAAGACGTTGCGGTTATCAGCAGTCCAAACGGCACACAGCACACATCTAGGCATTGACCGAACCAAGTCACTGTTAAGAGCACAATTTTGGTGGCCCGGCTTGGATCGAGATGTAAAACAACTCATCGGAAATTGCAAGACGTGCAAAATGGTCAAGGCTAGCAATCGAAACTACCTAAAATCTTGGCCGACAGCAATGGACGCTGGAGAGCGCGTACATGCGGATTTTGCGGGTCCAATAGATGGCCAATATTTGTTGGTGCTGGTGGACGCCATGTCGAACTACCCTGAGGTGCATCTGACCGCCAACATGGAGTCATCTACAGTCATCTCTAGGCTACGGAGAACTTTCTCGCAGTGGGGTGTGCCAAGGACACTTGTCACCGACAACGGCCCAAGCTTCGTCTCAGCTGAAACAACGCAGTGGCTGAAAGCAATCGGATGCAGCCATCTGACCTCACCTCCATATCCGCACAGTGAAAGAAGCTGTGTCAGCGTTGGGTCTGAGTGAACACAACATTGACAAGTTCCTACTGTTCTACCGATCATCCAAAGGAAATGATGGCCGCACGCCGTCGGAGGGGTGTGCCAAGGACACTTGTCACCGACAACGGCCCAAGCTTCGTCTCAGCTGAAACAACGCAGTGGCTGAAAGCAATCGGATGCAGCCATCTGACCACACCTCCATATCACCCTCAGAGCAACGGAGTCGCAGAGAGATTTGTCCGCACAGTGAAAGAAGCTGTGTCAGCGTTGGGTCTGAGTGAACACAACATTGACAAGTTCCTACTGTTCTACCGATCATCCAAAGGAAATGATGGCCGCACGCCGTCGGAGAAGTTTCTAGGTCGAAACATCCGGACTCCTTTGATGACAGAGTTTTCTGGAGATGACAATGTGGTGTACAGGACACAAGGAGCTACGTCACTAGCCAGAATCGTCCTGCCTACAGGCCGCAACACGGCAATCATCAAGCTTGAGAACGGCTTGTACAAGAAGGCTCACAGAGACCAGATACGGAGCTTCAAGGGCAGCGATGACAAGGACGTTGGCCCGGAACAAGCTACCACTGGTGCTGCTGGTGAGGTCGATCACCCTCCAGCTATGCGCCCTGGAGAAGAGGAGCGGGAGCAGCAGCAGCAGCAACCCAGAAGAAGTGAAAGACTGATGAACAGACCGACTGTGAATTATAAGGAGTAAACTGTAATTTTGAAGCAGGGAGGTGCTGCGGGCTGGCTTCTGCCCGAGCAGATTGAACTTTAATTTGTAATTGCCATAGACAAGTTTATTTGCCTGTACTGCGATTAGTTGGCGCAAGTGTCAAAGAGCCTTCGTGACAAAAAATGGAAATACATAAGTATTCAAGAAGACTCTGATAAGAGCAACGGCTGCAAGAGCCGAGAGTGCACGGCACACAACTTGCGTAAATATAACGCAATACAAAAGACAGACTTGTAACACTAAGTACAGTGTGTAAGCACCCCACACTGCTAGGCACCCCGTTTAGCAAAAACAAGCGAGTGCAGGGCTGCGGCATGACAATTCTCCCCGAGTGGAATAAAAATATTTGGGATTTGGACTAAAAAAAATTTATATTGGAGGCAACATGATTGCCAGAAATAAATAGCAAAGCGCGCACGAAAGTTCGCAAAAAAAATCAAACAGTCAGCTAGCGCATGCGCAAATCAGCTTCTTTATAGTTCTTGTCTCCGCCTTTGGCCTGGCGCGGGTGCGGCCGAGCCGCAATCGGCGACTCCACCTCGTCCGAGCTGCCTGGGATGCCAGGCGGCTGCGGCGCCGGCCCGGCTGGCTGGTCTGGCGCTTCTGGCAGCCGCTTGACCTGCGTGGCAGGTGTTGTCGTCGCGCTGCATGACCAGCGAGTCGCCGAGCACTTTGGACACGACCCACGGCGTTGACTCGTAGAAGGCGTCGGCCTTTTGTCTGGACTGCAGCCGTCGCAGGACGCGGTCTCCTGGCCGAATGTCGTGGTCTGCTGCCTTGGCCCTTTGGTCGGCGTAGTGCTTCATCTTCTCCTTGGACTGCTGGTCCTTGTCCTTGATGGCTGCTCTCGTCACGTCCACCAGCTGCGATTGCTGGAGGTTGGGAATCGTGTCGATGATCTGCCCCCCGAACAGGAGGCTGGCGGGCGCGATCCCAGTAGCGCTGTGCGGAGTGCGTCACTACGCGGCCAGGTACTCGTCGATCGCTGCCGTCCAGTCCCTGCCTTCGGCCACGGCCGCACGGATGGCCTTGTTGAGTCCCTGGTTGCACCTTTCCGTAGCGCCGTTGGCCTGTGGGTACAGCGGAGTGATTCGGTGGTGCCTGGCGCCTTGGTCCGCCAGGAAGCTGCTGAACTCGGCCGACGCGAAGGGCGGGCCGTTGTCGGTCCTCACTTTCATCGGCTGCCCGAAGATGCTGAACCAATTCCGCAGCACGCGAATGACTGCGGCGGCGGTGGTGCTGGACATGACCTCGACCAGTGGGAAGCGCGAGAAGTGGTCCGTGCACGCGCTCGACGATGCCTTGTGCCAGTTGGTCCTCGAGCTCTTTGACAACTGCTGCCCTCAGGTGGACTGGTACGCGGGACGGTGGCTGGCAGGCTGGGTTGGCATCTGGCCTCAGCTTGATGGTGACGCTGACTCCCTTGACGCATCCGATGCCTTGGAAGCGGTCGCTGAAGCCTACCAGGATGCTCTGAAGCTGCAGTTGCTTGGGCAGATGACGGTCCTCGCAGTCCGCTGGCTTGGCCAGGCTGGCCACCATCGCAGATTCTTTTACGACCTCTGGATCAACCCTCAGCATGCCGAGTTTGGTGCTGGACGCTCTGCCGAGTATCGGAGTGCAGCTGCTGTTGATGATGATAAAGGTGGCCTCCAACTCGCGGTGGTTTGCACTGACTGGTAGCTTGATCTGGCCCGCCAACTCCAGCGGTTCGCTGGCGCCGAGTGCGAATACTCTGGTGTTGGACGGTGTCAGCGGCGTGCCAGGGCGGCAGACTCTGCAGAACGTCGCCTTGTCCAGAACGTTGCAGCTTGCCCCGCTGTCAATAAGGGTGCGGATTTGCTGTCCGTTGATGTTGATGCTGAATTTGGCTCCGTCATCTTTGGCGCTGAGGGTGCAGAACACTTCGCTTACCGACTGGTCGGCTGGCTGATCTTGCTCTGGCTGCAGTGCGTTGATCTTTGAGCGGCCGCTGAGGCAAGCCTTGGCCAGATGATTCATTTTGCCGCAGCTGCTGCACCGCTTGCCTTGGGCTCTGCTGCAGCTTCGGTGGCCCAGTTCACCGCAACGGACGCACTTGGAGGTGGACTGCGGGTCGCGTGGTGGCTTTTGTGGCGGATGGCGCTGGCGTCGAAGCTGTGCCACCTCCTCCGGGATTGCCGCTGTGTTGGACATGATGGCTGCCTGCTTCTCTGCGGCTTCGTGCGTTCTGGCCAGCTGTAGAGTGTCCGCCAGGCTGATGTTCGGCACGTTCAGCAGTCTCTTTCTCAGCGACTCGCTGCGGCAGCTGGCCACGATTTGGTCCCTGATGAGTGACTGGCGGAGGCCCTCGAACTGGCAGGCCTCTGAGGCTCCCCACAGCCGGCTGTGCCAGGCGTCTACGGGCTCTCCTTTGTCCTGGTGGCACTGTCGGAATTGGTAGTGAATGAAAACTACGTTGTCTCGGTCTTTGAAGTGGTTGCTGAACTGCTGGATGAGCTGGTCGACCGTTGGCTGCTGAGCAGTGCCCTGGTTGGACTGGTTTGTCGGCTGCGTCTGTGCAGAAATTTCGTTGTACAGGTCGCTCACTTCTTTGCCAGCTGTGTACAGTAGAATTTGTCGCTTCTGGGCTTCGTCGGTAATGCCCGTTGCCGCCAGGTATCGCTGCAGGTTGGCGGACCAGTCCTGCCAGCGCTTGCTCACAGAGTGAGGGTCGTCTCTGAGACTGAATGTTCCTGGGGGCGGCAATTGTAGAAAGGCCATGGTCCGGCCTTGCGACGCCAATGTAATGACTCAGAAGTCAGTCTCAATTTTGCAGTGCGAAAACGCTTGGCCCTCCAAGTAGGGCGAGAGCGCCGATATATATTTTTGGGCCTTTAGGTCTCGACCAATCACGTGCGGCCGCGTAGGCATAACAGGCATAAAAAAGGGGGAGGAAAGCCGGGGGTACAATGTACACAAACTAAGTACAGTGCGTAAGCACCCCACACTGCTAGGCACCCCGTTTAGCAAAAACAAGCGAGTGCAGGGCTGCGGCATGACAAAAGACAGGGGCGCTCACCAAGAGACAGAGGCGCCCACCTAAGAGACAGGGGTGCTCACCTAAGAGACAGGGGCGCCCACTAAAAGACAGGGGCGCTCACCTAAGGGACAGGGGCGCCCACCTAAGAGACAGGGGCGCTCACCTAAGAGACAGGGGTGCCCACCAAGAGACAGGGGTGCTCACCTAAGAGACAGGGGTGCCCACCAAGAGACAGGGGCGCTCACTAAAAGACAGGGGCGCTCACCTAAGGGACAGGGGCGCCCACCAAGAGACAGGGGCGCTCACCTAAGAGACAGGGGTGCCCACCAAGAGACAGGGGCGCCCACTAAAAGACAGGGGCGCTCACCTAAGAGACAGGGGTGCCCACCAAGAGACAGGGGCGCTCAACTAAGAGACAGGGGTGCCCACCAAGAGACAGGGGCGCTCATCTAAGAGACAGGGGTGCCCACCAAGAGACAGGGGCGCTCATCTAAGAGACAGGGCGCTCACCAAGAGACAGGGGCGCTCACCTAAGAGACAGGGGCGCCTATTTAAAAGCAGGCTATACATGTAAATGCTAAAAAATATGAACTTTATCTGACCTGTAAAGTACATTTGATTCAGGCAGTTACTGTAAGTGCAAAAGAGAAAAGCTTAAAGACAAGGAGCCTTCTCAGCTAGTACATGTTTCTTGCGAACTCAGAATGATTTATGAGTGTTTTTTTAACAAGGACTACTCAAGTAACATATATATAAAACGCTAACACTCGAAATCTATGGTAAATGTTTTGAAGGCAACTTGTCGCCAAAAAATACACTACAGAGATAGGAGGTTTTCATTTTTCCAGCACAAAAATTGTTATTGCATTTGATAGGAGGCAGATCCAGTGTTCATCTTTTGATATGTTGTGCCTTTCTTATTGCTCCATCGATATTTATAAAGCTTTTCGTTCAGAAATAGTTTTAAAGGCAGGTTTCACCAGAAAAATACACTACGGAGATAGAAAATTTCACGATTTTCAACACTACTAAAACAGTGATTGCAGGGTCTCTTAACAGTGTAAGAGAAAGTTCTAATCACACTATTTTGTTCCTCACATGCTGCTCTAACGACGTATTAATCGATTTTTCATGTTAAATTGGTCTTGTCATTGTTTTAAACGTTCTTTCAAGTGACAGACCAATTTAACATTTTCAACTGGCCCGTATTTTATGATTCTTTGACTTTTAGATTCTCGATAACAATCGGTTCTTCGATATATTTTTGCTTTTTCGTGAGGGCCAACCCCCAGGGCACATGCTCATTAGGGCAGGTGTAATCAATTATTATTATTATTCTTTGTTATTATGATTATTAAGCAACTTACTACCTTCAAATGCTACTGCGAAGTCATAAAGGCGACTTTTTAACGTGTATCAAAAGTTGTTTAAATGATGAGACACAGAAAGAGGGCAAAATCTTCAGCGAACGTTCCAGGATAATTTCAGGAATTAGACATTTATTTCTCCGGAGGATAGGCCCGGGGGTAGAGAATTATATTTCGTAAAACTTTCTCCAGCAGCAACGCTGCAGTCTTCTCATAATGTATCCGATCGCTTGAGTTGATCGGGTCCAGTTCTGTTGATCTATAAGCCAGAGGATGGAAAGTAGCTACGAGATAGAAGCAAGAAATAAGGAATTATTTATTCAAGACAACCGAATTTGCTTCGGGGAGGAAGATCGGAGAATTGGGATATGGGGCTATAGGATGGAGAGCAAAGCGGAAAAGGGTGCCACAAGGAGGCTGTATAAGTCGGGAATGGGGAGCTGGGAGGATCGAGAAAAAGTGATGGGCCTCGGGGGGATTCATTCGGAGAGAAGGGAAGTTTGCATTGGTATCGCGTCTGGCTGTGCAAGCTGTGACCGGGAGACTAAGGAGAGATGATGGACGAAGGAGGGTGGGGAGGGATTCTGGATAAAAGGGCGCACCACAGGGAGAGAGGATGAAAGGGGCTAGCTATAGGCAATCTCAAAACTGCCCGCGCCACATTTCCATTTTCTTTGAACTGACCAAAGTCTTGAGAGCTTGCTGTGTGGATAGCACAGCGAGCAGCAGAAGATATGATAAGAGTTAAGACTCTGCAGGCACCCTCAGTTCGAATTCGAACACCTACCTATAGCTAAGCCCGTGTACAGTGCCTATAGCTCGTGACTCTGCCAGTCGAAGATAAAGGGGAAGAAAAATACAAGACTCGGCTGATATTCCTTCAGAGGAGGAGTTGGGGGGGGGGGTCGTATTTTATTTTGCTTTTCTCCGCGTGCCTCCAAGTGCTAGCTATATTTAGTGTCCTCTCCTTTCTGCTGTGCCCGTGCCGACTTATAAGAGTCCTGCGAAACTGAAGACCCACGGCTGAACACCTCACCTCACCTACGCAAGCCCGTCTCCTCTACTCGCACACCCTCCTGACTGCCGCGATACTCTCTGCCCAGCTTCTCTCTCTCCATCATCATTGCTCCCCCTTCTCTATTTTCCCTCTCTCCCATTTGCCTCCCTCGCGGCCTCTCTACCCCTTATCCATCGATCAGGCGAGGGCGAAAAAAGGGGTTCCAAGAGAAGAGAAGATAGAGAGAGATTTGAGCTCAGCCTCTGAGCAGTCAAAGCTTTGCTTTTGAGACGCCCGGCAACCCGAGGAGGAAATAGGAAAAATAGGGGCGGGATAGAGCAAGGGAGAAGGGCAAGGGCGTTGCCCCTGACAACCGAACAGCGGCTGAGAATCGATCATTCTATCCTTTGCCCCTCTCTCTTCGCCCGCTTCCTTCCCTAACCCTTCTCTCCTCCCCACCCCCACCACCGAGGAAGAGGAGAGGGAGAGCGCGAGGCGCACTCCAGTCGGAAGACGAGGCGAAGGGACGGAGGAGGAGGAGGGGAGAGGACAGAAGCCGATCCCCTATTTGAGCCGAGTCGTGAGGTTTTTCACAGCCTCCTCTCCCTTCCTCGCGCTCGTCACCGCCGCTCGACTCCAGATCGTATTCGATAACCGGAAGCGTCCGGATTTTTCGCTCGATAACTTCGACAACCTTTCAGCGAGTTCGCGCAGTCAAGCTAGCTGAACAAATAATGGGCGGCGAAAGTGTTGGAATTCCGACTGTTGATATGGTCAAGGCTGCGGCCAACGTTGGCAAAGCAGCTGTCCACGGTGGCAGCAGCGGCGGCGGCCTGTCCAACACCACCGACCGATCGGTCGCCATGGGCACAACCAAGAGCTCCGGCGAGAAGGCAATTAACAAGATTGACAATGCGCTGAACGTACTATCCGAGAAAGCGCATATGGGTAAGCCGGCCATTGTTACTATCATTATCGGAGTATTGCTGGTGTTCCTGCTCATCATGTACTGCATCTGCAAGCGCTGCATCTGTCGCCGAAAGAAGGGCGGCAAAGACGGCAAGAAAGGCAAAGGTGCCGTGGACATGAAGAGCGTTCAACTGCTCGGCAATGAGTACAAGGAGAAGGTGCAGCCGGACATGGAGGAGCTGGTCGAGACGATGGAGGACAACGAAGGCAACCAAGAGAAGGAAGTCGAGAAGCTGGGCAAGCTGCAGTACTCGCTTGACTACGACTTCCAAAAGGGCGAGCTGTCCGTAGGCGTGATTCAGGCCTCGGACTTGCCCGCCATGGACATGGGCGGCACCTCGGACCCATACGTGAAGGTCTATATCCTGCCAGAGAAAAAGAAGAAGTTCGAGACCAAAGTGCATCGGAAGACTCTCAACCCGGTGTTTAACGAGACCTTCATCTTTAAGGTGCCGTACGCCGACGTGCCCTCGAAGACTCTTGTATTCGCCGTCTACGATTTCGATCGCTTCTCGAAGCACGACCAAATTGGTCTGATCAAACTGCCGCTTGGCGCCATCGACCTGGCCCGCCTGATCGAGGAGTGGAAGGACATCGACCCACCTGAGAGCGAGGACGACAAGAGCAATCGTCTCGGCGACATCTGCTTCTCACTGCGCTACGTACCCACCGCCGGAAAGCTGACTATCGTGATTCTGGAGGCTAAGAACCTCAAGAAGATGGACGTCGGCGGCCTCTCGGATCCGTATGTGAAACTGTCGCTGATGCTCAACGGCAAGAGGATCAAGAAGAAGAAGACCACCATTAAGAAGTGCACCCTGAACCCGTACTACAACGAGTCGTTCTCTTTCGAGGTGCCGTTCGAACAGATCCAGAAGGTGTCCCTGATTGTCACGGTAGTTGACTACGACCGCATCGGCACCAGCGAGCCCATCGGGCGCATCGTGCTGGGCTGCACAGCCACCGGCGCCGAGCTGCGCCACTGGTCCGACATGCTGGCCAACCCGAGGCGCCCCATTGCCCAGTGGCACACGCTGCAGGAGATGCCCGAGAAGTCCTAAACTCGGCGAATTTAGACAGGTAACTGCTGCAGACTCTGCTGGGTAAGGGAGCCGATCGATCTCTGTCAGGCATGATTGAGAGTTACGACCAGCACGACCGCAAAATATAGCTCGCGTTTTTTTACAAGCTGTTAACGACTGATCCAGTGAGGTGGTTGGATAAATCCTATATTTTTTCGTAGTCGTTCAAGTTTTCGCCTATTTTTTCTGAAATTGATACGGGGATGTAGCGCATGTTTAAAACCTAACGCAAGCGGGACGAACCTTATGGAAATCGGATTGTTGCTAAAATAGCTTATAGTTGGACCTTTATCTGTTCAAAAGACCCGTTGATGCACAAGAAAAACTACGGCCGGAGATTTTCATACCGTTATATTTCAACCACCCTATATAGTAATACGAGCATATATATACGCCCAACACAATTTTCACGATCGATTCTTAAAAAGTTCATTCTCGTGTTTTTGTGTGGTCAGTAGAAACTTTCATGTGCGTGTTTTATTTTCAATGTTTTTACATTCATTCGATTCGCATTATATCAGAAACTCGTTTTTAGCATAATCGTCAGAAGCAACATATATATATTATTTCTATATTTAGCTTAATGGTTTACACAGTCCCATGTCGATCCTGTACTGCCATCAACGCTTATATTTATATTTTGTGCGCTCCTGCTTTGTTGTGATTTTGATTTAGATAACTGTGTACTGTGCCGATATTGACAATATTCTTGACGCACTATATAGTTCACGAGAGGCTGCTGACTCTCTGCAATAATTTGATACAGTCTGCATTAGCTAGAACAAACTGCAGCAGTTTGAAGACCTTGAATATTCTCAGTTGTAGTCAGCAGACTCTGAACTGTGCGCTTTAAGTCTACCGTAATGTTCGCTTACAAACAATGAGGCTTTTCCAAGCTAATAAAATGCGTATTT
Organism: Macrostomum lignano; assembly: GCA_002269645.1. Classification (NCBI taxonomy): domain Eukaryota; kingdom Metazoa; phylum Platyhelminthes; family Macrostomidae; genus Macrostomum; species Macrostomum lignano. Next base: position 13,894 of record NIVC01002609.1, on the reverse strand, counting down.
ATGCACGTTTATCATTGATTTGTATAACCTAACTTATTAATTACCGTGTTTTCAACGAAACAGTGATTGTCAGTTTTTGTATTTGTTTTATTATTATTTGTGAATTTTGTGATTTTATGGACGTGTAAGTGTACACTCTGCGCTTTATCTATTTTGTGCGCGTATTTTTGTCCAAATGCTTGATTTCCACACCCTATTTCTGTAATACGCTAACTTTGAGTAGCTTTTCTGACTAGGCGTTCCCCCAGTGTGTCACTGATAAACCGATCAGATATGGCAAAAAAGGTTTTTTAATGGCTATATTTAGTTCAGTTTTTGTCAGTATATGTCGTTTATTCTTTATATTCTAAACCGGATTACTGGATTTGAGAAATCTAATAGCAGTAAATCAACTCAGTCAAATAACAGTGAGAATATCGATCAACAAAGTCCATAAAATTATAACAGATATAACAAACCCTGGCACTAAATCAAAATCGTACGCAGCTGTATTTCAGTACAAATTGCGGTAGTCCGAATTTTCATTTTTTGCAAGTAAATTCCCATTTTTACAAGCGCAGGCATACGTGTTCCAAAGCATATTTATTGTATTAGTTACACATGTGCTACATAAATTATTTATTAAATGTTGCTATCCCGTAGGTTTCAGAGCCTCGCAGTTAAACCTTACAATTTACAAACGCAGATTTAACCCCTCTGACGATAAATTGCTGTGCCGTGAATTTTTTGGTCCGCTTTCTTGCGCTCGTTTATCTCACGTTTTTTAGTAAGCAGTCTTATTCATTTTGTGTGCAGGCTTTGAGAAAAAAACCACTAAGCAATATTTTTTCTGTATTTTCGATGTTTCCGTTGTCGAAGGTAAGAATCGTTATAAGCAGACGAAATTTATTAGACTTCAGCTGATAAAATTTCACCAAGCTTTTCGTATGTTAAAGACACCACTGGATAAAATCAGTAGATTGAATTTGTAGGTTTCCCTGTTTATTTGTGCGACGTTTTCAGCGTGTTTTAAATATATAAATATATGATATATTTAAACATCATCTATGTTTATATGTGTACAAAAAGACACGAAAAGCACAAACGTTTATCTGAATTTGTTTGTTTTCATCTGTAGAATCGTAACAAAAAACAGGCAGCAGTATTTTACTATGCCTCGTTATACATGCATGCACACTCCTGGGCTAAATCAGTCTATTAGAACTATATAGAAGTCAAACGGGTGTTAAATGAATCGGCATGGGCAAATGTAAAGTCAACTTTAGTCAAGCGAAAGAAGGCTAGAAAGAAGAATCCACGTCGGACAAGTGAGAGGAGCTGTGGTCTGTGTGGATAGACAATTCGTTGAGGATTATTGTCAGTCACGCAGGGCAAACACGGACTGCTCTGTACTATACAGGTGAGGAGAGAGAGATGAGATGGATAGACAGACGAAACGCTCCAGGATGATGAGCTAGAAGCCTAGTGCTGTGCCTGTGGCTAAGATGGAAAAGAAAATGACGATTTTGATTAGGAAGAAAAAGAGGAGAGAAGGTAGCCCGAGTGTTAGCACGGCTTGTTAGCCACGTGTGCGCAGTGTGGAGCAGGGAAGTGAAATGGATAGTCAAACTTACTGAACAAATTTGCATCCGTCTATCGGAAACGCCTCCCTTTTCGTCCGACTGTCTGTCTGCCCTGTCTGTCTCTGCGCCTCTACCCCCCAGAATGCTGCTCCCTCGGCCTAGACGAATGCTGGGACTATCGATCTTGACTGTGGACTGAGTGGATGCGGGGTGTTGCGGGTTTGCCGGTTCACCCCTGGCTTGAATAGGATGGTGGATGCAGAGAGCGCGCCTAAGTGCGTCTCAGATTCGGACAAGCTGAGAGTAAGAGAAGGAGGGGCCAGCGGAATCGGAAGAATTTCTGAGCCGAATTCTCTTCCTATGTGCCAAGCTCGCTTTCCAATAGACTCTCGCAGGTTTGACCAAATCGTAAATTGGATTTTCAGCCAGCTCGTGCTATAGGAATTGAGTCGGTATGGATTCCGTGTATATTACTGCTCGGCTCTAGTAAGGAAACTTGAGCCAACGACTTGAAGAAATCTACTAGCCCTGACAGACGAGTGGGCTCAATCATTTTCTAGTTAAGAGTATGAGAAATTTAAGAATTAAAGCTATAGTAGGAAAGATGCTTGAGAAGCTGTCCGAATGAGGAATCTAGAGGGACGTGCTTTTGACGAGGAAAAGCGAGTAACTACACTTGGAACTTCTACTTACCGAAAGCAGCAATGGCAATGTATAATTACCTTCGTTTACAGCACGATTTTGCATGCAAGTGTAGAATCTGTAGATAGACGCAAATACGAACTAAGGGTCGCGGTGTGGGGTGGGCGCCTTTATTAGTCATTTCTCAAGTTCATCTGCACTTGTCTGTGTCTTCTCTGTTTACTCTCCAGCTCCGTCCAGTTCAGTCTTGTTATTCTTATCTCTCTCCCTCGCTGCCTTCTGATTGGCTCTTCCATCTCGCCTCTTCTCAGTCGCGCGCTTCACCCCTTCGTCTCTGTTTCTCTCCCCCTCTGTCCAATTCAGTCTTGTTATTCTTATCTCTCTCCCTCGCTGCCTTCTGATTGGCTCTTCCATCTCGCCTCTTTCCTTAGTCGCGCACTGCACCCCTCCTTTTCTTATCTGTACTCAGCCCCGCCAACCCCCTTAGGTTAATGACACATTGTGAATATATCCGTTAGTTTATCTTATTTTCCTTAAGAAAAATTTCCTTATTCTCTTTACATATAGAAATGAAAAGTGCAAACATCTCATTTTACACTTTCAGAATGCCAAATATGAATATTTGTTTTGTAAAAATGCATCCTGAAAGTTTCAACTTCCAGTAAATCATTTCCAAGAAATAATTTTCAAATTCAAGTCGATAACCAGTGGCCCACTGCATGCCAAAAACTTTATATTTTTTCAATTAAAAGTAACAGCTGCTTTGATATAGGCAGTTTTTTCTATTCGCAGTATTTTGAAAGCAGCGGAAATAAATTTCTTTGCTTCAAAATATTTTTTAATTAGCAGTCTGTAGGCTTCGCTGTACTTTTTAAATCAAGTAACATCTGAATCTATAGGTTGCTACTTATACTGTTTTTAAGACGGAGGAAAATATTATTTAACACAAGCGGATTCTATAGATTGATAAGCTAATTCTCGAACCGAAATCAACAAAAATCCTATAGAAGATAAGCAAATCTTTAATCTTTTACTCTTCTTTAGCCTCCGACTCAGCTGCCGGCTTGTCCCCTACTTCAGCTTCCATCGCTGGCTCTCCATCAGCCGCAGCCTCCTCCTCTGCTTCATCATCAGTGTCAGCATACCCTGATTCTTCGGCCCTCGGCTCGCCAAAATCAGCCGGAAGTCGAAGGCGCATCCGCAATGTGGCAATCGACATCGACGGCAAGGCCGCAGTTGCCGACCAGGAGTTGCCCCAGATCGACTGCTTACCGCGGCAGCCCGACAGCCGGACCAGACCTTGGACGGCCTCCCGACAATCGTCGGCCTCGTCCAGGCGGCGGCACTCGATGCGCCAATAGTCGGCGCCGTCGATGGTGTCAGCCGTCCGAGCAGGAGCCTGGAGGCCCGCTACGAATCTGTAGTGGGATCGGCAGTTGGCGGTGTTGCAGCTGTTCAGAATAAGCAACGTCTTTGGCGATCGAGATATCGTCCCAGGCAACACATGCAATTCTGCTCATTCCGCTGACTACTGAGCACATACTCGACTCACACACACGCTCACACAAGGTGTACAGTGGCCCTGACATTCTAAACGTCAGGCATGTACACTCTCTGGCCCTAGAGGTTGGCCCTCATGGCTGTAAATCGCACGACAACCAACCCTCTGACCAATTTTCGTGCACAAGTCCCAATTGAATGTGGAGACGCCACGGAATCGAACCACACGAGAGGTCGTGTGGAGCGAGAGTCGAATAAGATTCAGTAAAAAACTAATAAAACGGGACCGATCCAAAGACAGACTGGTTTTAGAGGCTTGGAAGGGAGCGAGGAAGGCCGAGGATAGCCACCCTACATGACTGGGTTGTTTTGTCGCTCTTCGAACTACATACCTGCTGTGTACAGTCTAAGTACCTATACTGTGTGCCCTCTAACTTGAAGTTCAATAGAAGTTGAAGTGAACTGGATTGTACTGTTATGCTGTACGTGACTTCTGGGGGCATGATGGTTCAACGCTCTTTTAAGCACTTAAAGATTCTTACACTGATATTTGCTGGGGTAACTCTGTCAAGCATATCTAGCTCTTCAGCCACTACTCCACGACAGCAAAAAGACACCAACTATTGAATACAAAGAAAGCAAAGAAAACAACCGACCTGGCCTTCCGTCGAACCATGACTCGTTCAAGTCCGGGCCTGGCCGAGTAGCCGAATTCGCCCAGACTCAGTCCCGGCACGAGCAACACGCCGGCGAACCGTCCAGCGCAGCTGTCGTTGCTCACTGCGCCGCCGCCATTGTCGCTACTGGTTGCCAGCAACGGCACCGACACCAGTTGGCCCGACGACAGAATCTGCGCTAGTCTCGCCTGGGCAGCCGCCACCTCCGCTAGCCGTTCCGGCGATCGAAACGCCTCCTCGTTGATGCAGCCTTTGGCTAGGCGCAGTGCCCGATCCTTTAGCGCGGCTCCTTCCGTCATCAGTTCGCCCTCGGCGTCGACACCATCTACAACTTTGTGCCAACCGTCGGCCAAAACGCGAAGCTGCGGCTGGCGCTCATCCAAATAGTCGAGCACCTGTTTAAATATTCATCTAGATCTGTTCAAACTAAACCACAGGAGCAAGACACTATATTGGCAGGCAACGTTGCAGTGATTTCGCAATGTGATGCAAACTAACCTGCCAAGCGGCCAGCTCCTGATCCAGCTCGGAGGTGGCCACCGCCCGCAGCAGCTTGTCGAAGTCCTCGCTGACCGCCAGCCGATAGTCGGTGCAGCAGAATTGCCGGAAACGGGCAATGGCCAGGGCCGGACGAAGACTGGCCGGCGGTCGACGACGAGCAAGGGCCCACACCTGCGGATGTCGGTGGCAGCTTATGAAGAGATTCTTAAGAAACAGAGTGGTTCTCATGAAATGGAGAGATTCTCATGAAACGGAGAGATTCTCATGAAACAGAGAGATTCTCATGAAACGGAGAGATTCTCATGAAACTGTGAGATTCTCATGAAACTATGAGATTCTCATGAAACGGAGAGATTCTCATGAAACGGTGAGATTCTCATGAAACTGAGAGATTCTCACGAAACGGAGAGATTCTCATGAAACGGTGAGATTCTCACGAAACAAAGAGATTCTCACGAAACGGAGGGATTCTCATGAAACGGTGAGATTCTCATGAAACTGAGAGATTCTCACGAAACGGAGAGATTCTCATGAAACGGTGAGATTCTCACGAAACAAAGAGATTCTCACGAAACGGAGGATTCTCATGAAACGGTGAGATTCTCATGAAACTGAGAGATTCTCACGAAACGGAGAGATTCTCATGAAACGGAGAGATTCTCACGACACGGAGGATTCTCATGGAACGGCGAGTTAGTTCCTAGGCAAGTATAAAGGTCTCGAACACGAAATTTGGTGGAAATGCATCAACGAGCCGAAATGTTTTTTTTAATATTGCTGCAATTACTGTGTCGTATTGCAAAGGGAATTCTGTGCATTCATATTATTTTGATTTGGACGTCTAAAAAAGAAAAAATCAAACAAAATCCAGAAAATATTTATCCAAACTGCCACCCCAAGAATACTTTCAGCGCAAACAATTTCAATGTGGGTTCCGATCTCTGTAGAAAAAACATCAAATAAAAAATATGCCATCCTCATGCAGCAAATAATTTGAAACAATTCGAGTCAAGACAAGTAACTAACTAACTAACTAACTAAATAACTAAAAAGCTGACCCATACTCCGCACCTGCGCAGCGGGCAACTCTCCATCCTGATGGTGCAGAGCCACATGCGGCAGCCCCACCAGTCCCATGTCCCGGGCCCGTCGGCAACTCCCGAAGACGTGCACCACAACTCCTCGATTGGCCAGACGCCTCAGGAAGCCGGCCTCTGCCAGGCTGTCGGGAGCGCAGTCCAGGTACACCAGCACCAGGCGACAGGCTGTCGTTTCACCCGAGGCTGCAGCTGCTTCAGAAGACGCCGAAGCGGCCTCCTGGTGCGCCAGGGTGTCCCGCACGGCTTCCTGCAACTCGGCAAGGCTCAATTCCGAGCCGTCGTGGGCCACCGCGTGCCAGTCGATGCCGCCAGCCGGTACTCCGCATCCGTTGACGTCGACCTCTTCGGCCTCTTCATCTTCATAGTCATCCTCGTCGGCATTATCTCCGGCGGCTGTGCTGGAGGCGGAACA